>JBBPNN010000216.1:0-36851 GCA_038090935.1 Hortiboletus campestris
CCACATATTCCAAAAAAGAAATCAACTTTGTTACTGTCACAAAGTCCAAAAATATATTCTGCATCTGAACAATAAACATATTAGTAATCATGAATTCTCATTGGCTGGGCTCAAATATTATTCATGTACAGATTCAAAATAGGGTTTCAAACTTTGTGGTAGCAACAAAGTCAATACCTTTTTTGGAATATGTGGTAAATTATGCAAGCATGACCAACCCTTTGTTATTATTTTGAATAAATTTAGTTAAGTTATTCTTCCTCTTTTGGGGGACAATGTTTCTCACACATGGTAAAATGCATTTTCTTATGTTTAAACAATATTTATTGTGAACTTTTTCTTTTTCCCAGGGACAATGTGTTTACAAATAAGTATTGACTAGGTTGTAAGTACATATCCGGTCTTGCCTCAGGTGTTACATGTCGGAGGTATTGTGTGCCGTGGGGCGTGAGAGTATGGATTCATTCGATACTTGCATCGATCGAATGACACTGCTGTCTATCGTGTGGTGATTAACCGGACGATGTACGAACCGGAACGTATAGACAACTTTTCGTACAGTAGTAGCAGTGTTGCCCAAAGGTACACTCTGATTCCGTGCAGCGCCAACTTGCCAGTGCTTCCGAGTCATGATATACTTATTGCGACCGCACATATTCTAGTGCTTCGGGTGACTTCTCTCAGGCTGAATTGTGAAAAGAGCATTGTGTACCCATTGGGCATGTATGCTCCTTTTGAGCCAGCTGCGCCGAGATTGTTGAGCATTGTAACTCGAGAAGCAACTCATGAGCTTGGAAGTGTTACTACGCGTCTAAGAACAGTGCGTCGTGTGAGCGAGAGGAACGACTAGACAGAAGGAGAGTGAGACTACCCTATGTGAGTAAAGGTATAGAGACCCGAGCAAAAAGTTGCTAGCATGTGAAATGAGAAGTCGGCCGCTTGGCCCCGGTAAATCGTATCAATGGCGGATCGTAGGAGGCAACTGCGGAGATGGCATTCCTCAGGATCGGAGGCCCACGTGAAGAAGATTCGGGGATGATCTGGTGTAGAAGGATAGAGTACACGTCCGCAGGTGTGAATATAACCCGGCCCTGGTCGACCTTCACAGATTGAGCATCATCGCAAACCATACCTCGACGAATATCCATCGACACGAGGTCGCGTAACTGTGCACAAGAACTTCCGAACACCTCTAGGTGGTTATGTACGTGGCGAAGGAATGCAGCATTTAACTTATGAGTCTTTGGGAATCTGGCGTAAATGTGGAAGCTATTAGCTTCGTGTTTGTGGGAATTGTTACTCGATGAACGAGTGGAAAAAACTCCGGAGGGTTGTTTGGTCGTATTAGGACCAGAGTCAGAAAGAACGAGGCACGTTGATTGTTAGTACGAAATCCATTTACACAGTCTGCAAAGATTGCTAATAACAATGTAAGTACATACTCGCTCTTGGCCTTGGATGGGATGGAAAACCCTGAATTTTGAGCAATGGCCAGCGAATAAAGATGTCCTCGATTAGTGTTGTTTCATCCAATCCCTTCATGGATGGTGAAGACAGAAATCCACACCGGCTAGTTCCGGTGTGGTACAACATCGGAACGACGAAGAGTGCTCCCCTTTGCCCGCTGGCCCATGGGAACACTAGCTGGCCTCGCCGATAGGAAGCCTCCTTCCTATCCCCACCCGCCTTCATCCATACCTATGCAACTAGCCTCTCGTTGGGTCGTGCGCGCACACCTGGTGCTCTCTCTTTATCGCCTACTCCCTTTGTCTGCTATAGCTGGTAGTTGGCCCTGGAAGGGTGGCGGTCAGGGTAGCGGTCTTGAAGCCCCCTGACGAGAGCTTTCGCAGGCTCGAAACCGCACTCTACCGCCCCTTTACCTGTCCATGCGTATACTATACACAGCCCTGATCTTGGGAGAGGGGCGCCTGACGGACGCAGCAAACTGGCCCGACAGTCCAGGTCGGTCTCTCTTCACACTAACTACACTCTAGGGCGGCTAAGCCCTCCCTAAACTCACAACGGCGGGCTGTTCTTCAACACGTCGTCCCTTCCAAGCCTCGATAACAATGACCGTGACGTCATAGGAGACAATCATTCAATATTCAATATTCATCCATGACTTTGACTATAAGCTTGAGCTACTCATAAATTTTCCACGCGATTGGATCGTTGCAGCATTCGCTTCACATATTTCGAACCATCATAATACACCGGCAGGACAACAAACACGGTCTGAGTCAAACAAGAACAACATTTTTCTTGCCGGACTACTCGAAGTTCGGAGGTGGCCTACTTGTCGACAGGAATGAAATTCCATAGCGGTGGGAAGTCACGGCGTGAGAGTATGACCTGGCGTAATTGGTATCAGCGTCTACTTGACTTCATTAGATGATTTTGCGCACCGGAGTCCCAGGCTTGGTGCTGGTTAAGTCCCAATACAAGCCCGGCCAAATCCCAGTGGGTACCTCGATCCTGGTATATTTCAGTTCGAACGTTAGCCATGACATACTATCAATGAAATACATCAAAATATGCACTGACGAATATGTATCATCTTCTTGCTTCTGAATCCTCCACTCTTGTGGAAGTGGCCTGAGGCTCACGAATACATCGCCATCACCTGCCTGGCTGAGCCAACGAGGCCCGGTTTGTTGCAAGATTAAAGTGTATTTCCCGTCCCCCAACCCGGTGGCAGTCCACTTCAAAGCAACACTCAGCACACCACTCCATCAAATGGGAAGGCAAGTAAGGTCAGGGAATGGAGTATATCATACAAGCGTCATTGGTGCTGAATAAGAATGATGAACTTACAATGTTGTCCTTGCCCCCAACAATGACGGGGGATGTAGGTCCATCTTCATCGGCACCGACTGGGAGGGGCGGGGGTGCCGAAGGGGTAGCGAGCACTATGAGATAATTTCCATCCTTGAGATCGCCCATTGTTCTGTAGTGGGGAAGCGCTGTGACTTTTGTGTGCAGTTAGAAATGGATTTCTGGTTGTAAAAACCGTGGCATTATATAGTCATTTGCACGGGTTGGTCCGGCTGAGATAGGTTATCGCGCGTTCTCGTCACCTGCCAATCGAAGCGCGATATGAAAGCCCTGCTTGTCCGCAGAAAATGGGGATAAAGAGCACGATGGAAGTCATACCCTGAGGTCTGATGGTGACATTCGATGGCGTCGGCCGTGTTGGGATTTGAAATGGCTCGAATGAGCTATGTACCTGGTTAATACCGGAGGCATTGTATGCCCCATGGCGTGAGAGTATGGATTCATTCAATGCTTGCATCATGATGCTCTTGTTTATCGTATGGTGTTTGTTGCCTCGTGGTGATTAACCGGACACTATGCGGACCGGAATGTATCAAAAAGGTTTGACACCATCGCAATTTCTGACGGAAACTACACGCCTTCGTATAGAACCTGGGAGAAGTCTGAGCATGTTTGGTTCAGGCTAGGTCTTAGGACTATCTAACTACCACTCACCCCATGACCTAGGCAAGATCCCCTTGCTATGCGAAGCCGGTGTTGCCCGAGTCGTCATGTTCGGGAATGCCACCATCAGTCAACCGCTCTCCATCCTAACTGTCAGATATGCTCATCAGTAACGGTCTAAGCCGTCCATCGTGATTGATGGCTCAGCTCGGTTGTGAAGGGGGCTGCCAGTGAACGCTTATGACGTACCTATCTTCCTAGCCCTGACACCTTCGTAGACTCACCTGATATGCTCAACGATTCTGGTGGATGTTGATGGTGGCGTGTTTGGATTTCATCACTGGGGGTTCGAAGATCCTTGGCTTCTTGCACGTCCGTTCTAGAGACGGGAACACATTGAGGAAATGAATACAATGCGAACAATAAGAGACACCTTGGCATAATCATCCCCCGGAACAGTAGGCCGGGAATGTACTTCATTGGCGATGGGTGTGTTGGGCTCCATACCAATGGGGACGAGCTATTCCCTATTAAACCGCTCCCAAATTTCATATGTGAGGAGACCCAAGGAAACTTAGGAAAGGGTATAGAGACCCGAGCTCAAGGCTGCTAGCGCATGAAATGAGAAGTCAGTGACGTGATGGGGATGAGTGATCGTGTCAAGGGCAGGATCCCGGGACGCAGTTGCGATGAGGAAGATCCGAGGCCAATGTAAAGATGATCTGGTGGAGAAAGCCAGAGTACACGTCTGCAAGTGCAAATATAGCTCGGCCCAGGTATACCATCACAGACTGAGCATCACCGGAAACCATGCTTTCAAGACGAATATCCATCGATGAACAAGTGGAAGTGGCCATCTGCGTTGCAAGGGTTGTTTGGTCATATTAGGACCAGAAATCGACCGTTCAGCCGACTCCTCGAAGCCTGAAGGTGAAAGTTAGCGAGTGACTCACTGCAGAACAAAGAAACAGTACGAAATTCATTTATCTACACAATTTTCCAAGATTGCTAATGACAGTGCAGCCTGAGGTACTATCCAGACAGCAGTGCTGCAGATATCGCTCTTGGCCTACTAGTAAGCTAAGAGATGAATATTTGAGCCCCCGCCAACTTTTACACTGTGTTTCATAGTAGTGGCCTTGAATGGAGCGCCAAAAATAAATGTTGGTCAGTGAATAACGATGTCCTTGAATGTGGAGGTTCCAATGTGAGGCTCCCCTTCTCCAACCCGCATTGGCCCTCACGGATCCAGAGATCACAGAGTATCTTCCCAGGCTGCTCACGTTCCTCTTTGCTTCGCTGCTCGAATAGTTTTCGAATCCCTCAGAATCCGCATGCAAGCCATGCAGGAATGGTTGTCGCGCTGTGAAGCTCGTCTCCGTAATCGGTGGTCTGCAGTCACCACGGGCTCGAAGCAGGGGCGGCACGGTATGGCAGTGAATGTTTATCGAGTTGCTTGTCAAGAGAACACGAAAGATTACCTGAACCCCGTGGCACTCAACACGATGACGGGCGTAGTCGAGGCCTTGTTCCCCGCAGTCTCCGCTAATCAGAAAGGGTTGAGTTGACGACAAGCAGTCGCAGTGTAGGCAATATCGTCGGAAGGTACACTGTCGATTCCGTGTATCGATAGGCCAGCGCATTATTATATACCGCGACTGGACATTTTCCAGTGCTTCAAGTTTGGCCGACCTCTCTAAATTGCGAAATACGAAAGAAAATGGTTTGAGTCTTGTGTACATACCCCTTGAGCATCTATGCTCCATTTGAGCCAGCTGCACCGAAGTGGCAAATTGTTGAACAGCACAACTCGAGAAGCAACCCATGGGGTTGGAAGTGTATTGAAATCCATATGGACGATGAGAGGACGACGAGTCTTCAAGGAGGTCTGAACCGAGATGACGGCGACTTGTGTATCCATCTGAGCAACACTTGTGGTCAGGGAATTGTCTGGAAATCAGCCAAGGAGAAACTATCTGTACCTTGACCCTCATGTCTTCGTACTACGTACACGTCCAAGTAGTGCGTCGTTGCTTCCGAGTCTCGATAACATCGACGTCAGGGGAGGTACAGTAGTAATCACTGATCGATGATCAACATTGATCGTAAGCTTGGGCTACATCAGGCCTAAGGTTTCATTCACGTGGATCAATGTAGCGTTCGTTTTTCACACATTTCAATCCAATATAGTACACCGGCAGGACAACAAAGGTGGTCCCAAGCCATTACAACATATAAGAACAACATTTTCCTCGCCGGACTACTCGAACCTTGGAGGTAGCCTACTCGCTGACACGAATGAAATTCCATCCCGGCGGGAAGTCAAGGCGTGGGAGTGTGACCTGCCAGGCGTGATTGGTATCAGTGTCAACTTGACTTCATCAGTTGACTTTGCGCACCTTAGTCC
This sequence comes from Hortiboletus campestris, assembly GCA_038090935.1. Lineage (NCBI taxonomy): Eukaryota > Fungi > Basidiomycota > Agaricomycetes > Boletales > Boletaceae > Hortiboletus > Hortiboletus campestris. Next base: position 5,846 of record JBBPNN010000216.1, read on the forward strand.
CAGGGTTGGTGCTCTGCAAAAACCAAGCCCTGACCGGCCAGATGTTGCCAGGTACCTCGATCCTGGTATATTTCAGTTCGAACGTTAGCCATGGCATGCTATCAATGAAAGACATCAAAATAGGCACTGACGAATATTTATCGCCCTCTTGCTTCCGAATCGTCCACTGTCCTGGAAGTGGCATGAGGCCCACGAACACCTCGTCTTCACCTGCCTGGCTGAGCCAACGAGACCCGGTCTGTTCCAAGATTAAAGTGTAATTCCCGTTCTCCAACTTCGTGGCAGTCCACTACAAAGCAACACTCAGCACACCACTCCATCATGTGGGAAGGCAAGTAAGATCACGGAATAGAGTATATCATACGGGCCTCGTTGGAGCTGAATGGAAATGGTGGACTTACAATATTGTCCCTGCCCCCAACGATAACGGGGGACACAGCCCCTTGTTCATTGACACCAACTGGCAAGGGCGGTGGTGCTGAAGGGGTAGCAAGCACTATAAGATATTTTCCATTGGGGAGATCGCCCATTGTTTTGTAGTAGGGAAAGCGTTGTAACTGTTGTGCGCAGTTAGAGATGGACTTCTGACTGTAAAAAGCGTAGGCAGACCTTGCCATTATATAGCCATTTGCACGGCTTGGTCCGGCTGAGATAAGTTATCGTGTGTTCTCATCACTTGCCAATCGCAGCACAATATGAACGCCCTACTTGTCCGCGGAAAATGGGGATAAAGAGCATGATGGAAGTTGTACCATCTGATCACGGCGACATTCGATGTCGCGAGCCACTTTGGGATTTGAAACGCCTCGAACTTCGAGCTATGTCTGCTGTTTACCGTATGGTGATGGTTACCACATGGTGATTAACAGGAGATTATACGAACCGGAACGCATAGCCAGCTTTTGGAACAACAAGCTATAGCAATGTAAGCAATGTTGCCGAAAGGTACGTTGTAATTCCATGCATCGCCAAGTATATGGCGACCAGACATTTTCCAGGACTTCAGGCGACTTCTCTGAATTACGAATACTAAAGACAACGTTCCGGGAGGATGATCGAGTTTTGTGTACCCCTTGAACATCGCTCCGTTTGACCCAGCTGTACCGAAATTATAACCATGGGATTGGAAGTGTATTGAAATCCATAAGGACGATGAGAGGATGGTGTGTCTTCAAGGAGGACAGCGCTGGTTTCTGCCGGTGTTGTTGGGGTATCTAGGGTGCCTGGGAAACAGCTTGCAAAGTGCGTCGTCCCTTCAATGCGAGTCTCGATGTCGTCCATATCACATCGTGAGAGCTAATGATGATCGATGATCACCAGTGCATGACTTCGACTATGAGCTTGAGCTACACCTAATGTTTCATGCATTCGGATCACTTAGCATTCATCCCTCACATTTCAATCCAATATAGTACACCGGCGGGACAACAAACTTAGTCTCAAGCCATTACAACATAGTACAAGAACGTCATTTTTCCTCACCGGATCGAAGCTTGGAGGTGGCCTAGTCCTCAAAGATACGAATGAACTTCCACAGCTGCCCAGGCCTCGGGAGTTCATAGATTCCGAGTGTGACCTGCCAGTGTGGCATAATTAGCATCAAGGCCAATTTGACGTCGTCAGTTGACTTTGCGCACCTTAGTCCCAGGTTTGGTGTCGGCCAAAGTCCAAGCCCTGGTCGGCCAGATCGGACTGGGTACCTCAATCCTGACATATTTCAGTTTGAATGCTTGCCATGGCATGGTATGAATAAAAGATGGGCACTGACGAATATGTATCGTCGTTTTGCTTCTGAATCCTCCAGATCCCTGGAAGTGGCATGATGCCCACCACTACATTGTCTCCAGCTCCTTGGCTGAGCCACTTAGTCCCGCCTTCTTCCAAGGTCAAAGTGTATGTCCCAGAATCAACTTCCACCGGGCGGACAGTCCACTACAAAGCAACACTCAGCACACCAGCACCAGTGCATCATGTAGGAAGGCAAGTAAAATCACGGAATGGAGTTTATTGCACAGACCCCATTGGTTCTGAATGGGAATGGTGGGCTTACAGCGTTGATCTCGCCCCCGGCAACGACCGGGCGGGTAGGTCCCTCTATATCATTTGCACCGACCGGGAAAGGCGGGGGTGCCGAAGGGGTAGCGAGCACTATAAGATATTTTCCATCGCGGAGGTTGCTCATTGTTCTATAGTGGGGGAAGAATTGTAACTGTTGTGCGCAGTTAGAAATGGATTTCTGACTGTAAAAACCGCGACCTGACCTTCGCACTATATCACCACTCGCACGGGTTTGTCCGGCTGAGATAAGTTGTCGTGTGTTCTCGTCACCTGCCAATCGCAGCGCGATATGAACGCCCTACTTGTCAGAAAATGGGGTTAAAGAACATGATGGAAGTCATACCCTGAGAACTGATGGAGACATTCGATGGCGTCAGCCGCGTTGGGATTTGAAACGTCTCGAACGAGGTACCTGGTTAATACCGGAGGCATTGCATGCCTCAGGGCGTGAGAGTATGGATTCATTCGATACTTGCATCATGATACTGCTGATTATCATACAATGATTAACCGGACATTATACGGACCGGAACGTATAGACAGCTTTTGGCCATATTGTTATAGGTTCGAATGGAAAGGTTGGACACTATCGCGATTTCGAGTCTCTGACGGGAATGTGCTAAACACCCTCATATAGAACCCGCGAGAAGTCTGAGCGTGTTTGGTTCAGGCTAGATCTCAGGTTCATCCCTGACTCACCTGACTATCCGCCCCGTGCCGTAGGAGGCGAGATCCCTTGCTACACGAAGCCGCTGTTGCCCGAGTGACGTTCTGGAACGTCACTGTGGGTAAACTGTTCTCCATCTTAATCGTCACATGCTCGTAGTACCCGTATAATCGTTCACCACCATGATTAATGACCCCTCTTGGTTGCGAAGGGGAGCTGCTAGTGAACACTCACGATGTACCCATCTTCCTAGCCCCGGCACCCTCGTAGAATCAACTGATACCGCCAACAATTCTGGTGGACGTCGATGGTGACATGTTTGGATTTCGGGTTAAGAAATCCGAAGATTCTCGCACGTCCCGATCTAGAGACGGGGAGACAGTGAGAATATGGGTACGATGCAAAGAATGAGAGACACTTTGGCATTGTCTTCCCCTGAACAGTGGGCCGTGAACTTGTTTCGTTGGCGAGCTGTCGAGTTCCATACCGACGGAGACGAGCGATCCCTTATTAAGCTACTGCTAAATTTTGTGTGCGAGGAGACCCAAGGAAAGGGTAAAGAGACCCGAGCTAAAGGTTGCTAGCGCGTGAAATGAGAATTCGGTGACGTGATGGGGCCGATTGAATCGTATCGATGGCGGATTGTGGTATGTAACTGCGGAGATGGCAGTTTCCAGGATCCTAGGCCCGTGCGAAGAAGAATCAGGGATGATCTAGTGGAGAAGACCAGAGCACATGTAGGCATGCGGCGTTTGACTTGGTGAGTCTTTGGATGTCTGGCATGAATGTGGATACTATCAGCTTTGTGTTGTTGGGAACCTTTGTTACTCGCCGATGAATGAGTGGAAAAATCGTTGAGCTCGGACTTCAGTCGCTTGATTTCATTGCAAGGTCAACCCAGTGGCAGCGGTTGTTTGGTCGTATTAGGACCTGAAGGGTAGAAGTTCCGTGTCGTTCAGCCAACTCTCACCAGTTGTATTATTGTTCACGACGAAGTAGGTACTCGATCTTTGCCTTGGATAACTTTTACATCGTGGTGCCTCATAATGGTGTGGGATGGAGAGAATGAGTACTGGTCAGTGGACAATGATGTCCTCGAGGGCGGTGGGACCCTTCTCCAACAGATCCAGAGATCACAGACTACTTATCTTTCATACTGCCACCTGTGGTCCGTGACCCCTCGAATGCCAGCCATATTGAATGATGGGAACAACTGCGAAAGTGAACTATCGCGATGGAACAACTTGAACTGTTGGACCGCAGTGCAAAAAAGGCGTTCGTGAGTGCGACACAGTTTTGCCCGCTCACACCGTGGCAGCGCTAACCTTTTGATCCAGGCCACGACGTTAATCAGGAGCCGATCAGTGACGACTTTCTTACAAGCCTCAAACTCACATCGGTTGATCATTCATGAAATGGAGAAGAGAGCGAATTACATTGCGAGTACACAAAAACATGTGAGCATACGACATAACCAGAATACAGAGACTAAACGAGAGTGTGAGATCCGTACATGCCAAGAATGGAAAGCGAGCCAATCCATTGTGAGTCTATATCAACGAGTTCCCTCGTGGTTGAACACATCTTTGGGATTGAGGTTTTCAGAGAGCCCTTCCCAATCTCCGTGCGTCCTTCCTCACTGGTGGAATGTCCGTGTTCATGGGGTGACCAAATACCCTCTCAGGGTTCTCGACCTTCTTGTCCTTCCGGGACCTCCCAAAATTCAGCAGCGTCGTGACCGCCGATTTCTTGGTGTTGTTCCTGGCACCATTAATCGACGTTGGGACACGTCTGAGAGAACAAGCAGGAACGTGCTCGGGCAAGGGAATGGCGTCGAGGGAGATTTGCTCAAAGGTATGATCGTCCGGCCTAGCAGCAAGGTGGTCGCGCGAGGGTGCGTTTTGAAAACCCTCCCATCTCGACCGGTCACGCCTCTCAACGACGAGTGGCTCTCTTGCCGTTGCCTTGCCGGTAAGAACCTTGTCCGGCACCTGGAAAATCGCTAGGGGTCCTGTCATGTTTTGATCTCGCACGTTACTCCGATGTAGCGGATTTGTCGGTGGATGGAAGGGAAGGGGCGGGTTCGCGAAACCGCGTTGCTCGCAGGGCCCGGTACGCAGGTGAACGGTAGACATCATACGACGCGGCTGGAGTTCTGGGGCGCCTGCTCGAACATAGGCATCACGCACAACGTTGCGATAATGGCAATTTGGATCACCGAGTGATTGGAGGGAGTCCTGACGGGCGCACTTGGTAGAGCAGAACCAGAATTCGTGGGATTCAACTGTCTTCCGACCGCAGAAGCAGAACTCCGGGGGGCAGTCCATAGTAGGGGGAAGTGCGAGTAAAACCATATTGTGCTGAGTAGAATCGCGTAGGTCCAGCCTTAGGATTACAAGGAAGATGAATGTTCAACAGTGATGCGGAAGAGTGATGGCAAAGTATCGAGCAGATGGCCTATTTATCATACCCTCGACCACTCGCTTTGACGTTTTTTCCACTTTAGTGTGGACGAAGAGAAGGCTTTTGGATTTTGGACAACAAAGCGAGTTGCTCACCATCACTGACGCATTTGGGCAGGTATAGTTTGTAAGGTCCACAGACACTGCAAAAACGGGAAATTGTGGACCGGATGGGCCCAAACGGGCACAAGAACGATGGTCAAAGCTATCGCAATACTGACATATGGGGAGGAAGAGGAAAACAGAAATGGAGAGGGAGAGGGAAGTACCAAGGATACATCGTCGAAAGTTGAAATTTTGAGCCTCGATCCTCAGGTTTGAAACTGCTCATGGTAGCTTGTTAGCGTTCACCAACAATCTGATTTTGGTGACCGTGTGGCGAGCTCAAGTGGGGCTGTTGATCGCCATGAATGGAGATCTATGAATGACAAGCGTTAGCGAGTTGTGTGCGGCCAGGGTATGTTTTTTTTTTTTTTGGGTTTGGTGGAACGATGTCAGCCTGAGTATGATAGCCCTTGGGGTTCACAACCGTCTGACAATCGTTGGATTCTAACAAGCAAGGAAATGCACACGCCTATGCATAAATCTAGGGTGTGTGCGATATTTGTTGTTGTTGCGTCGACAGACCGTAAGTTTATCCCACGGGTTCCAACAAGCCTTTGCGAGTAGTTCGGGGGTCATCGCACTACCGGATATTAGTAATCTGCCGAGATCGCCTCCCCGAGTCGCGTTCGGAGACGTCGCTGTCAATGCATTTTGACCGCTCTAATCTTAACCCCCACATACCCCGGGCCAATACCAATGTCAGTATCCAAGCTTTAAACCGTCCAACTATCACGATAACTGACTTACGTTGGCTGTGAAGGGGACCTGAGAGCACACGTCCTACTAGCGCTTGTAGACTCGCCTGATACCCCCAAGGTGGCAACAATTTCAAATTTTAGGCCGTGGATGTATTGCGACAAGGGTACAATACGAAGAATGAGGGACACCTTGGCAAGTTTCTTTCCGTATAGTGGGCTGGGCAGTTGTTTCACTGGCGACATCCATATTGATGTTCGTGTCAGCTTCCTTGGGGGTCCGTGACGAGCTGACTCTATTCAGCGTCTCATAAACCTCGTGTGGGAGGAGTAAGCATATAGACCCGAGCTGCTAACGCGCGTAATGCGATTTGCCTTTCCTATATTCGTGGGAACGATGTGCATGACGAATTTGCGTTTCATCACACACGCATTGGCAACAAGGGTCTGTGGAATAAGAGAAGTCCCGAATCAGGCCTTCAGGAAGGGGAGAGAAATGTTGGTGTAATGCCTTTGTGTTCTCGACTGCGCATGCCGCAATGCGATGCACGAATCACACAACATTTCGACAATCGATGGGAGTGGATTGCATCAATCTGTGCTACATTGCATCACAGGAAATATCTGATTACATGGTACTGCGTCTGATCTCGCATCGGAGCAGGTCGCGATCGGTATTGCAACCGCGCACGTGCTACTGTCGGCATCGGTGCTCCCTACCACTAATTATTGGCAAGGTCAACCCGGCAGCTTACAACGCCCACCGGCACCACTGTATCGTGTTCGCCTCGCATCATCATTCCGCTCGTCAGATCTTTCTTCGATCTGCTTTATGGTACGTGCAAACTATTCAAAAGTGCGTAAAAGGAATGAAAAGGCAATTTCTTGACAGGCGAGTGTTACTCACCAATTCTAAGATAATGCGGCGATCTAGAGAGAATGGGGCTTAGCAGCGGGGATCATGTGTCACGCAAGTGAGAAAATCGATCAATCGATCCTGGAGCTGCATGCATATTTGCGAAACAAATGGGATCAGTTTGGTCATCGCATTATCTGTCACCTTGGTCCCGTTCCTGCTGCGGAACATCTTGGTCCTCTCCGAGAAGTTAGCTCCACCTTCCTTTACTGATTGTAGGGTTGGTGCGTGCTCAAACTTTTTGAGGGTGGTTGTTCAAACGTTCAAACATCAGTTCGAATTGGAAAGGCAGGAGTGTCACGCAATCACAACGTTAGTTGTTTGCCATTGTTTGTACCTAAGCTAGAGCAACCAATTTTATGCTGTTAGTTGTTCACGACTCGGAGGGCCTATCCCGAAAGCAATTCATATGTCTACCATTTCTGAATATGCTAGGGCATGGGAGGGGGTGGTGAGTCAGAGATGAACCTGAAGCCTGCACCAAACTTGCTCAGACTTATCTTTTTCCAGGTTCAAAATGAGGGCGTTTACCCTATTACAGACTCAAAACGCAACCTATAACATATGGCCAAAATCCGTCTATACGTTCCGGTCTTTATAACCTCCAGCAAGCCATCATACAATAAACAGTATAATTCCATGATGCAAGTATCGAATGAGTCCATACTCTCACGCCCTGGGGCATACAATACCTCCGATATTATTCAACTAGCTCGTTCGAGGCTTTTTCAAATCGCAACGCGGCCGATGCCATCGAATATCATTATCTTGTTTTGGGGTATGACTTCCATCATGCTCATTATCCCCATTTTCCGCGGACAAGTGGGGCCTTCATATCGCGCTGCGATTGGCAAGCGACGATAACTTATCTCAGCCGGACCAACCCGTGCAAAGGACTATATAATGCAAGGTCAGGCTACGCTTTTTACATCCAGAAACCCATTTCTAACTGCACACAAAAGTCACAACACTTCCCCCACTACGTAACAATGAGCGGTCCCCCCGATGGAAAATATCGTATAGTGCTTGCTGCCCTTTCGGCACCACCGCCCTTCCCAGTTGGTGTCAACGGAGGAGGAGCTACAGCCCCCGTCGTCGTTGGGGGAAAGGACAATGTTGTAAGTCCATCACTCCCATTCAGCACCAATGGAGCTTGTATAATATATTCCATTTCGTGTTCTTATTTGCCTTCCCACTCGATGGACTGGTGTGCTGAGTGTTGCTTTGTAGTGGACTGCCGAGAAGCAAGAGAACGGGAATTACTACTTAATCTTAGAACAAATCGGGCCTCGTTGGCTCAGCCAGGCAAGTGAAAATGAGGTATTTGTGAGCATCATGCCGCTTCCAAAAGAGTGGAGGATTCAGAAGCAAGAGAACAATGAATACTCGTCAGTGCCTATTTTGATGTCTCCCATTGATAGTATGTCATAGCTAACGTTCAAACTTAACTATGCCAGGATCGAGGTACCCAGTCCAATCTGGCCGACCAGGGCTTGGACTTTGAACGGCACTGAACCTGGGACTAAGGTGCGCAAAGTCAACTGATGAAGTTAAGTTGACACTGGCACTAATTACGCCACACTTGCAGGTCACACTCGAAATCTATGAACTCCCGAGGCCTGGGCAGCTGTGGAATTTCATTCCTGCCTTCGAGGACTAGGCCACCTTTTCGAGTTGTTTGGCGAGGAGAATGTTGTTCTTGTATGTTGTAATGGCTTGAGACCATGTTTGTTGTCCCGCTCGTGTACTTTACTGGAATGAAATGTGTGAAAAGAATGGTACGGTGATCCAACTTGAAACGAGTGGAATACTAGGAGTAGCTGAAGCTTATAGTCAGTGATTACTTCATGATGTGGACGTTATCGAGACTCGGAAGGGACAACGCACTGCTTAGACGTGTACTACCGGAAGACAGGAGGTGCAAACTACAAACAGTTTCTCCTTGGCTAATTCTCGGACACTTCCCTCAGGCTGATCATGAATGTTGGTCAGATAGGTACATAGAAATACTCCAACAACACCCATAATCTGGCACCATTCTCGGCTCATGTCTCATTGAAGATACCATCCTCTCATCGTCCCTATGGATTTCAATATATTTCCAACGTCATGGGTTGTACCTCAACCGGAGTATAGACACTCGAGAACATTATTAAACTCAATCATCCTCCCAGAACGCTGCAGCTGTCTTTCGTAGACATTTCGCGATGCAAAGAACTTGAAGTCGGCCGAAGCACTGGAGAATGTCCGGTCGCGATATATGATGATGCACTGGTCTGGTGATGCACGGAATCGCCATTAATGTACCATTTCCCACACTGTTACAGTATTGCTTGTCGTCAATTCAACCCTTTCCGATTAGCGGTGACTGCGAGGAACAAGGATTAGTTTATTCGTGGTCCCGACTACGCCCGTCATCTATGCCGAGACTCCGGCACGGGGGTCAGGTAATCCTTCATTTCCTCTGGACAAGCAACTCGATAAACATCCGGTACTACTGTACCGTGCCCCCCTTGGGAGTGCGGTTGCGGGGCTGCCGACCACCGATTACCGGGACGAACTCCGCACCGTGATGACTATCACTTTATGGCTTGCACGCGCGAATGCAGATCCTGATGGATTCGCGAACTATTCGAGCAACGAAGCAAAGATGAACGTGAACAGCCTGGTGTACGTGATTCGTTTCCGACCACGTTATGGGGTTTGAACATCCCGACGCGTGCCTCCCCACACACCGAAAAGGACCTTTTACGCATGTAGTATAACCCCCCCAATATGTGCGGTCCGGGGTAATCGTGTTTCTTATCCCTTGCATTGGGCCCGTGTTCTTGTTGCCTCCCAGTCTCCAGAACAAGATGGAAGAGACCAAGGCTTTGAGAAAGGGGGGCGACCTAAATAGATGAAGTGAGTATCTATGCTATGTCAGCACAGTATAAGTGTGAAGGAGTTTAGCTAGTGCTTACCTCTAGTCGAGCATGTACGAGACTAGAGGACGCGCATCGTGCGAGTAAACACGCCGATGTCCAGAAAAAGAAAAAAAAAGGTAGTGAGCGTACAAGACAGTCATTCGGTGACCCAAATTGTCATTATCGCAACCTTGGCGCGATGCCTATGTTCGAGCACGCGCCCCAGAACTCCGGCCGCATCGCTTGATGTCTACAGTTCACCTACGTCCCGGGCTCTGCGAGCAACACGGGTTTGCGAACCTGCCCCCCCCTGCCATCCAACAAATCCGCCACGTCAGAGTAACGTGTGGGATCAAAGCATGGCAGGACTCCCGATTTTTCAGGTGTCGGACAAGGTTCTTGCCGGCAAGGCCACGGCAGGAGAGCCACTCGTCGCTGAGAGACGCGATCGGTCATGATGGGAGGGCTTCCAAAACACACCCTCGCGCGGCCACCTTGTCGCTAGGCCTAGTGATCACACCTTTGAGCAAATCCTGCTCGACGCCATTCTCCCGCCCGAACACGTTCCTGCTCGTTTTCTCAGACACGTCCACATGTCGATCGATGGTGTCAGGCATAACGCCAAGAAATTGGCGGTCACGACACTGCTGAATTTTGGGAAGTTCCGGAAGGTCAAGGAGGTCAAGAGCCTTGAGAGGGTATTTGGTCACCCCGTGAACGCGGATATTCCACCAGTGACGAAGGATCCACGGAGATCGGGACGGGCCCTCAGAAAGATTAGGCCCCGAAGATTTGTTTAGCCACGAGGAAACTTATTTATATAGACTTGCAATGGGTTGTCTCACTTTCTTTTCTTGGCGTGTATGGATCTCCCACTCTCGTTTAGTCTCCGTATTCTGGGTTACATTGTATGCTTGCATGTTTCATCTGCATTGAGTGGATGGACAGGCAATATAGGTTTGACCCAACAAGGCAGGCCTGTAACAACTTCATCGCCGATTGGCTCTTGCCTCCTGTCAGTGAGTCGTTAACGCTGGGGCCCAATGCTATAGGACACACGGTTACCAAAACGGATGAACACGTTGATACAACATCCCCATCCCCTGGAAAAAAAGGTAGACGCTGCACGGTGAGTGGCCAGACTTGTGCAAGACTGAGTCATACGAACGTCCTTTGCACTCGATTTCAGTAGTTGTTCCGCCGTAATTGTTCATATTCGTAGCTGCTCCCCATCACCCAATATGGGCCGAAATTTAAAGGATGCACAGACTTCGAGACAGGCGGTGGCAGTAAGACGGTCCGCGATCTTCTGGATTTGTTAGGACCAACGCGCTTTGGAGAAAGGATGGGCCACCTATTTGATGACATCGTTATTCGACGAACGTTTATTTTCGCGGCGGAACTCCATTCAAGCCCATTGGACCACAGTTTAGAAACTGGCGGGAATTCGACCAAGGCTAAGAGCGGGATCTGCTGCTCGGATACCAACTTTGTCGCCTGCAATCTTTGCAAACTGTGTCGCGAGATGAATTTCGTACTCATAGCAACCCTTCTTTCGTTCTGGTCAGCGTCCGTTGCGGAGTAGAGTCTGACCGAGGCTCTGCAACGCACACCGTGAGATCGCTTTCTCGTCCAACTTGAAGGGCATGAAGGTACTAAGTGTTCCGACAACTCGAACTTTGTACAGAGTCTAAGACGCTGCCTGAGGAGAGAGCACTCCCTGTGGGGGTCCAGGATTTCCCTCATTTCTTTGCTTCTGCTCCGCACATGTGGGGTTGGGGTCTCTGACTCTGGCCTGTACACTGCCCTGCTGGGTGAGTCAGTTGGTGGACCACTAAGAAAAGCGAGGAATGGAAACCCACACTCCTCTCCGATTGCCAGTCGCAACCGATAGGCGAAATTATAACGTTGGAGGAACGTTTGACCTTGTCAACGAACCGCCCGAAAGGATCGATCGATCAAGATGCAACATTGACATCTAATTACATTTTCAAATATAATTTTGACAATTATATAAGCTTTTATATGGAAGTTTGTTCCCGTCGCTGAAATGCCACGCATCGTCTTGCACATACAATTTGGCTTTGTTCATGCGAAAACAACTTGACCCCCGAATACCCACACTCATCACCAACAATGTCAAGAAGAACCACAGATCCTTCGTAGTCTTGGTCGGGGACAAGGGGAGGGACCAGGTGTGTCAGGTTCGGTGTGACAAGTAATTTGGCTGTTGACCTGCGGGGAATCAGATCGTAAACCTCCATTACTTACTCTCCCAAGCTCGGGTATCAGCGCGGCCATCGGTGCTATGGTGCTACAAGAAAGATCTGGGATTCACGACGTGAGTCGCATCTCGTACGGTTTTAGAGAAACACCCTCGTTAAGCCCCCAACCAACCGATGGGCTAAATCAGACACCGCAAAAAACGAGAAGCCAAAATCAAGCGCGACGTAAAACGTGGCATCCGAGAACCCAACGAGCAAAATCCATTCGAAATTTTCATTACGGTCACCGACATCCGATATACCTACTACAAGGAATCGCACAAAATTCTTGGAAATACTTATGGCATGTGTGTCTTGCAAGATTTTGAGGCCATCACGCCCAACTTGCTCGCACGAACGATCGAAACGGTGGAGGGTGGTGGACTCGTGGTGTTATTGCTGAAGACCATGACGTCGCTCAGGCAGCTGTACACGATGACTATGGTAAGCGCGTTCGCTATGTGAGTGGAGTGAATGAAACCCATCGTTTGTGCAGGATGTTCATGCCCGCTATCGCACTTCGTCTCACGATTCCGTGGTCGCTCGATTCAACGAGCGTTTCATCCTGTCCTTGGGGTCCTGCGCAGACTGCTTAGTTTTGGATGATGAGCTAAATGTACTTCCCATCTCCAAAGGGAAGGATATAACGCCCATCGAAGAGGAACACGGCAAGGGAATGCCTGACGTGGAGCTCAAGGACCTGAAAGATAGCTTGGCCGATGCCAAGCTCGTTGGCGAACTTGTGAAACTCGCCAAGACTATCGACCAGGCACAAGCCCTTCTCACTTTTGTGGAAGCTATCGCCGAAAGGACGCTTGCCTCCACCGTGACGCTAACAGCTGCTCGTGGTCGTGGCAAGTCTGCAGCATTGGGTCTCGCTCTTGCAGCTGCGCTGGCACACGGGTATTCGAACATCTTCGTGACGAGTCCGAGCCCGGAGAACTTGAAGACGCTGTTCGAGTTTGTCTTCAAAGGATTGGATGCCTTGGAATATCAAGAGCATCTCGATTATGACATATTGCAGAGCACGAACCCTGATTTCAACAAAGCTATCGTTAGGGTCAACGTCTTCCGCCAGCATCGTCAAACCATACAGGTTGGTTGTGTCAGCCCATCAGTGTTGTCTCGGTGTCTCACCCTCGCGTTTTTACAGTACATCCAGCCTGAAGATGCCCATGTCTTGGGACAGGCCGAACTCGTAGTCATCGACGAGGCTGCAGCTATCCCCCTTCCCCTTGTACGCAACCTCCTCGGTCCATACCTCGTATTCATGGCGTCGACTATCAACGGATACGAAGGTACCGGTCGCTCCCTCTCTCTTAAGCTCATACAACAACTACGCGAAAGCACTCGTCCCTCCCTCACCATAGATGCCGTCACACCCCATTCATCCGTCGCAGCGACCTCCGCCTCTAAGAAGTCGATCGCTGGTCACTCCAACGCTCCCAAAACTCGCATGCTGCGCGAAATAAAACTCGAAACACCCATTCGTTATGGTGCCGGCGACAAAATTGAAAAATGGTTGAACAATCTTCTGTGTTTGGATGCTACCGTTTCCTCCAAGTCTGCTGTTGCTTCGGCACAGGGATGTCCCCATCCATCTACTTGTGAGCTGTACTATGTCTCACGGGACACACTGTTCAGTTACCATCCCGCTTCTGAGATGTTCCTCCAGCGGATGATGGCGCTCTACGTTGCCTCGCATTACAAAAACCAACCCAACGATCTCCAACTCATGTCGGATGCTCCTGCGCACCACCTCTTCGTACTCCTTCCGCCCCTCAAAGACGACGAATCACACCTCCCGGAACCCCTTGTGGTGCTCCAGGTCGCATTCGAGGGCAACATTAGTAAAGCTGCGATCATGGAGGGTCTAAGCAGGGGTTTGAGAGCAGGAGGTGATATGATTCCCTGGATTGTCGCGCAGCAGTTCCAGGAGAGCAAGTTTGGCATGTTGAGTGGCGCACGAATCGTCAGGATCGCGACGCACCCGGACTACGCAAACGTGAGTTGCAGACTCTTCTTGTTATCTGCGTCTCTTTATAGTTATCCCACACCTTGATCTCGTTGGTGCTCATCATTGCATCATTGCTGGGGGGGTGACATGGAATGGGTGACGATTTCGATGGAACCGGAGCTGATGTCATAACTATTCTTTTCTGTGCCTGGTACAGATGGGGTATGGTTCTCGAGCCCTCAAAGCTCTCAATTCATTCTACAGCGGAGAATACTTCGACGTTTCAGAGAAAAGCCTCTCCGAACCGTCTTATTTGGATGTCACTTTGATCGATCCTGTACGCATGTCCCCCTAAATCCTTGAATGTCAAACCTTGGCTAATCACCTGAATCTTTCTCCTCGTTGTTCTGAGAAGGATGCGGACCTTCAAACTGATCACCCTACCATCCGCGCGCCGGATGCGATGCCGCCGTTGCTTCAGCGCCTATCGGAGAGGAAATCGGAAAGTTTGGATTACCTGGGTGTTTCGTATGGGTTGACACCTCAGCTGCTAAGGTGCGTTGTCCTTTTGACCTCAAAAACACGCTTGGAGGGCGATGTAGGGTCTGTCGATCAATATAATGACATCTCGATCGAAAACAGGTTCTGGAAGCGCGCGGGCTTCGTACCCCTCTACCTTCGGCAAACCCAGTCTGAACTCACAGGTGAACATACATGCGTGATGGTTCGAAGGCTGAATAGCTCGTCTGAAAGCGATATCGAGTGGTTGGGCGAGTTTGCAAAGGGTGAGTTGGACAGTCACAAGCGAGGATATGGAAATGACTGTGGCGTGGTAGACTTTAGACGACGCTTCCTATCGTTACTCTCTTTCAAGTTCAGAGAGTTCGGAAGTGTGACCGCGTTGAGCATCCTCGAGGCTGCCAATGCAGGAGTCAAGAAAGGCGGCGAGGGTGATAATTCTCCCAATTCACGAGGTAGGCATTGGTCCGTGCCTCTGGTACATTTCTTCCTCATCTCCGCCGCCAGTCGTTACCTCATCCGAACTTTCGTACCTCGTGACACCATTTGATCTCAAACGCCTCGACTCGTATGCCAACAATATGGTCGACTATCATGTCATTCTCGACCTCTTACCTTACGTCTCCTCCCTCTACTTTGACAGACGGCTGGGGGATGATGTGAGTCTGTCTGCTGTGCAAGCATCGATACTTCTTGGCATGGGCCTCCAGAGAAAGTCGATCGAGGAAGTGGAGGTAAGCGTAATTGTCAAGTTATCGCAATGGTGACGAAATTGATTGCCGACGTTGGTCGACAGAAAGAATTATCGCTACCCGTCTCCCAAGCATTGGCACTGTTCAACAAGCTCATACGCAAAATCAGCAAGAAGTTGATTGACATCCAAAAGGAAGCCATCGGGGCGGACATCCCTGTTATACCGCCGCACGGAAACGCGGAAGCGCGTGGCCATGATAACGATGGGGGTGACGGAAGCAGTAGTGGAGAAGCATTGAAGCCATGGCAACCCATCGAAACCAGTGTTGATGACGAGCTCGACGAAGCAGGGGATGAAGTGATACGAGCTCTACGCGAGAAACAACGTGCGATGATTGAATCGCTTGATCTGAGCAAGTAAGTGCGTCCATCTGTCAGTTGTTTTCGTCATCCATTCCCCATTTCCTCCGCCCATTGCCGCTATAACCCAACCATAAATGAAAGGAAGGATGATCTTTCGGCTGCTGCGGTCAGCCGTTCTTTTTGTGTTTGTGGCGGGGTTTGATGGCACCAGGATGCTGACGCATGATTTGGTTTGGTTCGCAGGTATGCCGTCAATGATGCTGCTGCAGACTGGAGTGCTGCAGAAGCTCAGGTCACGAAGCTTACGCAGGGAAAAGCGGGGGCTACTGTCGTGAGCGTTAAAAGTGGGCCCGTCGTGGGACAGAAGCGGAAGGTGGAAACCGGAGGGGGGGAAGGAGGGGGGAAGAAGGCCACGCGGAGGGGGAAGAAGGCGAGGCGGTAAAATGCATTGATCCTGCGTCGACCCAACGAGAAACTGGCGTGTCCATGCAGTGTTGTGTATCCGATTCCTCGGAGCTATCACTGGTCCTGATATTCGCGGGTGGGCGTCACCACTACTGAAACTCGTGCACATGATGCGGTTGTGAGCTGGTTTTCCTCTGCTACCTGACAGAGTATGGCAATCAGACTGTCTCCCGTACTACAGTCAGCGCCGCACCTCGGACGACCAGTACATACGCATGATATTGTGCAGGTCCGGCCCAAATACTCGTGGGAACGCCATTGCCATTACACATGATATCCCAGATCAGTACAATAGCCGGGTATCTAATAGGTCCGTGCGTTCCTGGATGGTAACCTGGCCATGCAGACTGGACCCACGGGGTTGCTCCACCTCACCTGCCAGTGTGGAGGCATTTGGGAGAAGGGCCTTCAGGTTCCGAGTGTTTCAAGTTGAGTTGGCCTTGCCACTCGGGCATTTTCAAACCCCGTGGCTCGACCTGCCACACGAGGATGATCATCATGATCATGATGCTAGCTCCACCTTGAATCCGCAGCGACAAGCACAATGTTCAGAAGGTGCGGGAAAGATGTTGAGCTCAGTTGACGACAGCCGCGACAGTCACGCTGAACATCCTCGGCGGTGCTATGCAGATCGGACTTTCCTGGGACCACCGAGAGGCGATGGGTGGGATCTTGTAAGCTGGTCACCTGGTTTGCACCGTGCCGTAATGCTGACATTGTTCCTGGTTGGCCCGAGCGGTGCCAAAGGCTGCATTTGGGTTGCTATGAAGTAGCCGGGGAGCATTAAATGTGCATATATATGAGCTTATCGGTACCCCAGGGCCAGTATTCCCTCGAAGCGCCCTGCAAGCCTCTGCCAGCTTTAGCCGTCTTTTCCACCTTGGGCTATTATGGCGCCTCGATTCCTTGTCAATCTCATCCCTAGGAGGGAGAGAAACGCTGGTAGCTCTGGGGCCCTCCCGGCGCTTCGGACGCTCAAGCCCATTCAATGGGCTCATTTCTGGGTCGGGTGAGTTCAATTTCGTCTTTGGTCTGGCCTACGCTCACGCGGACTCGATTAGCTGGCTCGCGTGGACTTGTGACGCTCTCGATTTTTTTGCCGTATCCTTGACGCTCCCATTGCTTGCTACACAATTCGGTGTGGCAACGAGCACTATCGTAAGAATGCCATCGTCGCATCCTCATTCTTATTACCCTCACTGCTGATGATCTACATAGACGACCTCCATCACCCTCACCTTACTCTTCAGATCAGCTGGCGCTGTGAGTTCCCATTTTTCCGACTTTCAGCTTTTGAACTGACCCTGCGACAGGTCATATTTGGTATCTTATCTGACCGTTTCGGTCGCAAATGGCCTCTAGTCTGTAACCTCCTGCTCTGTTCCGTGTTCTCCCTCTCGAGTGGTTTCGTCAACACATTTTCTCAATTCCTCGCTGTCCGTTCCCTCTTTGGCATCGCCATGGGTGGTATTTGGGGACTTTCCGCCTCGTCGGCGCTGGAAAACCTTCCTGTCGAAGTCCGAGGTCTTGCGAGTGGTGTTCTCCAACAAGGTTATGCGTTCGGTAATCTCCTTGCCGCAGTTATCAACCTCACTGTCGTGTCGCACTCGACCTACACTTGGCGATCGCTGTTCTGGTTCGGTTCTGGTGTCACGTTCCTTGCTGCCATTCTCCGTGCATTCTTGCCCGAATCGGAGGTCTTCTTGCGCGCCAAGGCTATCGAGAAAGCGAAAGGAACGACCACCACTGAAAAGACCAAAATCTTCTTGCACGAAACAAAGGAAATGCTCAAAAATCACTGGAAATTATGCATTTATGCAGTCTTGCTCATGAGTGGTAAGCATCCGATGGGACCGCCTGTACCCGCGTGAGAAATTGTTTACATTTCGTGCTTTCTCATCGCAGGGTTCAACTTCTTGTCCCATGGTTCTCAAGTACGGGAAACTCGTCTTTCGTGGTCATTGCGGGGGTACTCATGTGGTTCGCGATCGCCCGTAATTGTAGGATCTATATCCCACCTATTTGGAGACGACCAAAGGATTCACTACCCATGATGCAACCATTGCAACCATCATTGGAAATTGTGTATGTGTAATTTTCTCGCCTTCCACTCCACAGGATTCTGATAAGAATGTTAGGGAGCGATCGCGTGAGTTCTGCCGTCCCGAATAAGACGATCTCACGCTTATGGCGCGTTTTTTGGTCCGATGCAGCGGTGGTACAGTCGCTGGCTATGCAAGCCAATATATTGGGCGTCGACTCACTATTGTGTAAGTGCGCTATGGTCTTGCGTTTGTGTTGCTGTTGACTCATAGTCTCATTCAGTATTATGGTATTGCTCGTTGGTGGTCAGTCTTCCTCTTCCCGAATCAGATCGCAGACTTTGCTAACCGACGTGCTACCATCATGAAGTTTTCATACCTTTATGGATTGTCCCAAACAGCTTTAGCCCCCTCGCAGCGGGTGCATTCTGTATCCAGTTCGGCGTTCAGGGTGCATGGGGAGTTGTGCGTCCCTACTTCTGTTTGCCCGATTGCGAAGTGAACTTACCCGGATACGCTACGATTAGATTCCAATTCAGCTCGCAGAATTGTCGCCTCCTGCCTTTAGGGCGACGTTCCCTGGTGTGGCTTATCAGCTCGGTAACGTCAGTCCAAGTGGTTTGCAGGAGGATGTTGGTGTATTGATCGTTTTTCATCCTCAAGATGGCATCGGCCGCATCTTCTCAAATCGAAGCGAGTGCGTGTTACCTCGCATTTATTCACGAACCGGAGCCGGATGCTAATGGTGGTCTGGTTTAGCCGCCGGAAACCATTTGAGGACAAATATCATTGTCGACGGCGTGGTCAAAAACGTTGCTGATTATGCGACAGTGCAAGGGATCTTCATCGGCACTGTCGCTGTATACGTCCTCGTGGTGACGATCTTTGGACCCGAGTATGTCCTCCACTTCTCTCACTTGTCAAATGTCCATTAAGAGGTCGCGTCTCCTTTTCCAGACACCATTCGTCCCACTTTGAGAAACACAAGACTGCGTTCGAAGAAGGAGGTGGACGAGACGACGCGATCATGGAAGGCGACGAACCCGGAGGGACCGAGGTACGCGAGGATGATGAAAAGGCGTCGGAAGCATGATTATATAGCGTCGATGCATGATTGAACGACACTGACGACGAGGCTCGTGCCCCTTTTTGTCGGTACGTTCGCCCGATATGATGACGCTTTGTGGTGGCGGCCCCGGATGGGCTGTATTAGTATTTTCTTATGATAATTTGGCCGCCCCACCTTTTTGCGATGCTGTTGAGTTGGATAGACGACGAATTGCGACTTGCCCCCAAAAATCGATCCAGGATGCGGGGGCCGACTCGCTATTACCCGGGGGTCGCAAAGTTTGACTATGGACTATTTTGAAGCATTCTCGTGCAGACTTGGCAGACTCGGAGTCCGTTCCATCGGTCTCGTGTATTCCCGTCATGCGGCGTATTGGTATGTAGGCTGGTGCTAATGATACCCAGGTTCGTTAATGCTGTCCGCAGGTAAAGTTTTGCCAACTGATGCAGTCGTCGCAAGCCGTCATTTGGCTACTGGGAATATTGCTGTGTTGTGCACCGTGATGCGTTTGCCCTCTGTATTTTTTCTGAATCTGACATTGCCATCGCCGTCATCGATGTCACGTTTTTCGAGCCTCGGCGCTAATAATAATCTTTCTCAGCATAAGTTTTGCTAGTTCGTCCGCGCGTTCGGTTCCCCGGTTTCACTGTAGTTCTAACGTTCATTACCCACTTCTAGACGATCTGGACTGCACGTTCTCTTTAGTTGGCAAGGTGCCAGCTGAAGGCACACTTTTTTAGCCAGGTTGACGCGTAGAAATCCACCCATGTCTTCAACAGGATCAATGGTGATCAGTGCCATAGGAGCCATTTTCCCTGTTTGAATGGCTTGGTCGCGGCGGGGACGCTTATTGCGAAGTTTTGGCACTGTCTTCCCAAAAAATTCCCCCCACATCAAGAGTGGCGAAATGAATGTAGGGTTGCCAGGTACGTGTCGGTCTGTCAGCGGGTTGCAGGTTGTGTCTGAATTGCATTGACGCGATGGCAGGCGAGCCTGTCACTTCTCCAATGATTTTTTTCGATCGATTCGCAGCTCTGTTTCAAGCGAATAAAGATGAGACACTGGAGCACGCCAACATCCATGCGATGATGACGCCAAATCATAGAAACGTCCTTCAATACACTGACGTGTCACAGAACGAAAGCTTTGTTCCGGTGGCGTGCACCTAAAAGTGGCTTATTGATCGTCTTTCCATGCCGGAGAGTCAGAATTTAGTAGCCCTGTCATCATGATCCATGATCAGAGTTGTCGTCTCACCTTCGGAACGCCCCGGAATATGGACGGGCGTCGTCGGTTGGTGAATCGGTTGATAAATACACACCATAAGGACCGTAAAGTGCGACTGCCGGACGGACGGACGGAAACTACGGCAGGTATTCTAATTTGTCGGTGAGTCTGAACCACGTGGATGATGACCATTCTCAACCAAAGTAGTCGGGGCTAAGCGACGCATCAACCACGCTTCTAAATTCTCGAGTCCCGCTCGTTCCATTCCCACATCCTGGACAGAATGTCGAGTGTTCTCGGTCTGCATGGATGCCGAAGAGACTATATATAGACCTGTTTCATTGATTGTGCAGATAGAATCCCTCATCAGGATGTCCAACTCTCATTTGGTTTGTTCAACCCGCCTACACCCGTCAACGACTTCATGGGGTTGCCTGATTGCGCGGTTCCAGGCCATCGAACACACGTTACATTGGGAACCCACAGGTTTTAAGGATCCCCATAAAAGTTGCTTGGTATTTTTCTCGCTCCCTTCCAAGCATCATGTCGCACTTTTTAAAGAGCTTGATTCCCAAGAGGGAGAAGGGCACCTCCGCATCTGGTATCGTCAAGGCGCTCAAGAGTCTCACTTGGCTTCAGTATGCTCAGTTCTTGACAGGGTGAGAACTCTTGTGCTCGTGGTTGTCTTAACGTGACCTGTTGGAGCTAATCATTGCCTGGTGTTAGTTGGCTTGCGTGGAGCTGTGATGCGTTCGATTTCTTCAGCGTGTCGCTCAGTCTTCCATTGCTCTCCGAACAGTTTAATAAGCCAACGGCAGCGATAGTGCGTTCACTTTGAGATTCCCCTTGTACTCGGCTCATCATCTGCTCAGACGACTGCAATTACCCTCACGCTACTGTTCAGATCGGTTGGTGCAGTAAGCTTCTGAGGTGTTTTTTTTACAGTTTTCACTATTGACGCTGATTCAGGTCGTGTTTGGTATCTTGTCGGACCGTTTTGGGCGCAGATGGCCGCTTACCTTCAACCTGCTATTATGTTGCTCCCTCTCTCTGGGGACCAGCTTCGTGCAAACGTACAACCAGTTTTTGGCTGTCCGATCGCTCTTTGGTGTCGCAATGGGTGGCGTTTGGGGTCTTGCAGCCTCTACAGCTCTCGAAAACCTTCCCGTTGAGCTACGTGGTCTCGGAAGTGGCATCGTCCAGCAAGGTTATGCTGTCGGTTATCTTTTCGCTGCTGTTGTCAACCTCACGATCGTCCCACACAATCCGCACAAGTGGCGTGCCATGTTTTGGAATGGTTCCTCCATGTTCTTCACTGCCGCCGTCTTGCGTGCCCTCCTTCCTGAATCGGTGGTGTTCCTGCGTGCAAAGGCGATAGAGAAAGCAAAGAACACGGACTCTTCAAAAAAGACACAAATCTTCTTCAGGGAATTGAAGGAAATGCTCAAGCATCATTGGCTACTGTGTATATACGCCGTTTTGTTTATGGCTGGTGCGTTGTTTGGAACAGGCCTCTTTGTTTGAGGGGCGTCGTCTTGTCCGAGATATTTACTTTCTCATCGTAGGATTCAATTTCTTATCCCATGGATCCCAGGTGAGAACATTCATGAGTGTACTTGGGGGACCACGTGGCCTTGCTGATTGGAACTGGCCATGTTTGCCTTTTGTAGGATCTTTATCCCACCTATCTGGAGAAATCGAAAGGGTTTTCTTCACACAGCGCGACTGTAGCCACTATCATTGGAAACTGTGTAGGTCATCTCTTCTAGCTTTATTGCCTGGAGTAACAGCCCCCATTTTGACATATAGGGCGCAATTGCGTGAGTACTTTAGGTCGGGTGTGGGTCCCACAAAGTTTGACCAATCGCATCCTTTGGCTAATTCAAAGGGGTGGTGCCATTGCTGGCAACACGAGCCAATATCTGGGACGCCGACTGACCATAATGTACGCTGCATGCATGCAGGCCGAATCGCTATTTGTCGCTAACTGATCTTCTAAATTACATCCAGCCTCTTCGTGTTACTTGTCGGTGGTAAGCACCAGTTGAACGAGCACTCAGCTATACTGTCACTCAGCCATGGTCTGGATCAATAGCATTCGTCCCGCTCTGGATCCTTCCCAGTTCTTTTTCAGCCCTTGCTGCTGGTGCGTTCTGCTTACAGTTTGGAGTCCAAGGGGCATGGGGCGTCGTACGCATTGTTCCCATCCCGTTGCCGCATTCATGCTTATGCTGCGGGCCAGATTCCTATCCAATTGGCTGAGATGTCGCCTCCGGCGTTTAGGGCAACATTCCCTGGTGTCGCTTACCAGCTTGGGAACGTATGTCTTGTCTTGGAAGGCTCTCGCAGTGGTGATGCATGTGACTAATGACGATTGGTTCGCTGTGAACCCACAGATGATCTCCGTCGCTTCCGCCGAAATCGAAGCGAGTGTGTACCTATCTTCTCGTTCCTTGTTTTTTTTTTTTGTTTAATAAGAGTGCTCGTAGTCGGCGGGAAGAACTTCCAGACGTACGAGATGGTAAAGGGCGTACGGACCGCCGTGCCTGGATATGCAATGGTACAAGGCATCTTTATTGGAGTTATTGCTGCGCTTGTGATCCTCATCACTATCGTTGGACCCGAGTATGTACATTCTTTGTTCTCCTCTCAGCGGCAGTCGCTCATCGTTTGTCGTGATACCATGTCATTAGGAACCATTCTTCCCACTTTGAAGAGCACAAGACGGCGTTCGAAGAAGGTGGCGGGCGCGATGACGCCATTATGGATGAGGACGAAAGAGGCAGCCCGAAGGTGTGATGGAACACGACCGTAGGGGATGGGTGACTCGGAATGCAATCTCATGCCTTGATGACATTCGAATAACCGACCATATCTTCTTTAAAAAACTAACTTTACTGTAAGGCGTACGCAGGTCTTGTACGTCGATAATCGTTTCGATCAGTGATGTGATTTTGATTCTTGCGGTTCCACTTCGAGCCTTGAGGATTTTCAAGTGCTCTCATCCTGTAACGTTGACGCCAGGGATTCGTTTGTTCGCAAGTTATCCTCGGTGTTACCAAAGGTCAATTGACCTTTGTCTCTAGTACTGAAGAACTTCAAGTTGTGGCTGGGTGTCTATTCTATCGCGTAGATTCATGCATGACATTACACATCCTTTGTCTACAGTGTCCCATTTTTTACATGGATTGGAAACCCTTTCAAGTTATGAGAAGTCGTCATTTACTCAATAGCAATGCGCTGCGGTTCTTGTTTTGGGGTTGCCTTTGGGAATGCCACCGTCAGAAGCCCGTTCTCCATTTTCGCCTTCACGTCTTCAGGCTACAGTTTTGCATCAGCATCAAAATCGAACAGCCGTCATCTGCGATCGACTTGCCTTGGTTCCAAAAGGAAGCTGCAACGTTCGGGAGAACTTGCCGTAGCGACGCTCACGAACGGCGTACCCGTTCCTCTCATGAGCGTTAGAGGCCGCAGACTCGCCTGACACTGTCAAGCGGTCCTGTTGGAGGTCGATGGCCACGTCTTCGGGCTTGAAGCCGGGGAGATCAAAGGTGGCCGCTACATTGCTAGAATCCTTCGATTCTCTCACGTCCATTCTGCGGGAGAGGGCGTATTTAGTATATGGGTGGAATGTGAAGGAGCAAATATGCGGCTTACCTGGGACGGAACGAATCGAGGTGTTGTGTAGACATGTTGGCGGCACACGCCACCCTAACCGAGGGGGAAGGCCAGAAACGAGCGTTGAGCGCATCGCCGAAGAGACGTTCAAACTCGATGAAGGGGCCGTAGTGGAAGCGTATTAAAGAGGACATTACTGGAGTTAAGGTGACGGATCGAGCGAACTGTTTGGAGAAGAGATCGCGTTTGCCTGTTTGTTGAGAGAATTCTTGGGATCGAGGGTGTTTTCATGATGGGATTTTATACGATCCACCGGGTCTGTAGACTCAGCCAGAAACTCGAGGCATCTTAAAGCTTTTTCGATCAAAAGTGTTGTCGATTCGGTATACGTCGAGAAGCTTCTATCAGGTGTTGAGTTCCCGTTTTGGACTGGCTATCCATGTTGAATCTTGTTTGGAAAGTAACCAGAAAGGAAATTCCAGAATGCCTCCGAGTCCAAGCCCGAGTCCAAGGAACTGTCACGGTGTATGGATAATGCAAGAGTCAATTTCAGTACGGGTCTGAGAAAAGAACAGAGGCACACGAGATCCTCTAGAATTTAAACTTGAGATTCTGGAATCGCAGCAGATCTTGTCTGCTCCCTGTCAATGGCACTGTGTCAAATTGTCAATAGGCGATGGGTATTCTTGTTTTCAGTCATGCTGGATCACAAAAGTCTCTGAAAGTGCACTTGTTCGAGTATTGTTCCAAGAGTGACCCAAGAAATATCAGCCTGAGCGACTACAACGTTGAATCTTCAAGACGGATGAACAACTTGGACGACAATTTCGGCAAGAAACTCGCGTGCCAGTGCGAGCTTTTCGAAGTACCTCAAATATATCTACCTCGATGCTTGGTTTAACACGCGCCACAGAGACTAGCTCAACATCGGGGAGCCACGCCTGGCCCGAGGGATGCAAGGACGCGTCTGGACGCGAAACAATCTCATAATTTTCTCGAACGCACCTCCGACTTCGTCGACCTCGAGTGTAAGGCCCAAAGAGCCATGGAGTCCAGCGACCACGATGCACCCCAGTAGCCCACCCGGAATACCAGGCCTGACCGTTTCGAATTCTCTCTCAGAGGTACTTTTGGCAGGTGGCACATGAATGAAGAGTTGTCTGGACTCTAGCCGATTGAGCGTTTTTTTTGGAGTCACCACGCCACGCGTCGCTCATCCCAAGACCACCAACTTCGACTGCCAGAGGGACAGGAATATGGCGTCGGCTGGCGTGCGACGCTGTTCTCTTTGCATTCACGGGATTCACGATTCGCGCGCCGTCAGCGGCCGTCGACGGCGCCCAGGTCCATCGTCCCACACCACACATATGCTGTACTAGTAGATGAGTTCCACACCCATTGTCTTCCATTTTTGTGATGTCGTCCACTCACCTATTTCCCGTACACCCTTGCTACTGATACTCACCCAACGCTTTGCCCGACACCCGCTTCACGCTTTGACAACAATGGCGTCCCACATCCACAGGACTTCTGTGCGCTATAAATGCGAGGATGTCGCTGTGCTTGTCCACTATTCCTTCACATCTCGCACACGGAGCAGAGCTCCACATTTCTCTCCACTATCTCATCGTTCCTTCCTAGCTTATCGTCTCTAGACATGGACTATGTTAACCCCAGCAATGTCATGCTCCGGAAAAGTGGTGCTGGTTCTGACCAGGTATGTTCCCCTGTGTCCACCGAGTGTTCCTATTTTGACGCGTTTCCCCTGATAGTACTACGTTTGTGTTGTTAACCCTCCTATCCACCCCGGAGCTATGCACGCGCCGATGCCACAATACTATACCTTACAGGACCAGCGCCGCATCGAGCGTGTGCCGCGTCCGCCACACTTCAGTCCACCTTACGAAAGCATCCCGGCCATCACATTCAGTGCCAATGGTTTCCCTGGTGTCCGTACCAAGGATGTTCTGAAGGGGAGAGTCACCATCGATGCCGCGAATGACGCGGTGTTAGGGCAACACGGATTCAGGACTATCGTGGTAAGCCTTGAGGTGCGGACAGTGGCTTCACTACTGTGTTCGCTGTTCTCAAAGCAACATCACAGTGGCCAGGCTATGATCCTAGGAGTTTTGACGATCCTATGCGTTCGAGGATCGACGTGCGTCCCGGTGGGAGGGATATAACGCGTCAGAATCTCGCCAGAGAGGTCTGTGGTTTGTTGTTTAACTTTCACAAGGTTATTTCTGTGAGTATTTATTCACATCCATCACTCTTCATTCCAACGCTGGAACAGAAATACCCCATTGCCCTCGATTGGGAAAGATGGGCGTTAACCGCTGGCTCGGAAGGTATTCGTGTGCCTGATATCGTCTTGTTCTCCCTCCATTACTACCGGAATATTTGGGTCCCCGAGTTCTATGTGATTGAATGAGGGACTGAAGTACGTTTTGCTTCGTTCGTCTCTTGGTTTGTTCACCTCGCCATTCTCCTTAACCCTTCTTTCGTACTGCATAACACTCATACACTTATTTGTATTTTATCCACACCCTTGCATATTTTAACCCTCACTTTGGTTTCTGACGCATGCTTTGCTCTGCTACACACTGCCTGCTTCCATTCTTGCATTTCTCGCATCTTTGACTCTTCCCATCGCATCATAGACAGTGAGTGATACCCCCCCTTCATCTCAATACACCTGTACAGTAAATGCAAATGTAGCGTACAATACAACCTTGTTTTATCATTTTTTGGGATTTCATGTAAACCGAATATCGTTGGATACGGCGAAATCATGCTACACATGACCCTGATCACATTGTTACAATCCGCGCATACACCGTCGGTACATCGAAGTAGTTACACCTTTGTCTTTATCCGTAAAAACCCACAAGATAACCATGAGACCACTACTGAATGTCAATACGCTGAGCCTGTTGTTCAGGACTCGCCTTCGGGAACGTCAACATTAAGACACCGTTCTCCATCTTGGCCTTCACGTCTTCAGGCTACCGATTGTATTAGCATCCATGGTCTAGCACTGACTACCCGTGAGCGACCTACCTTTGTTCCAGAGGGAAGTTGCAGTGTCCTGGAGAACCTGCCATAGTGACGCTCACGAACTGCATACCCTCCTTCCTCATGAGCGTTGGAGGTGGTAGACTCGCCCGAGACCGTCAAGCGGCCGTGGTGGACGTCGATAGTGACATCCTCAGACTTTAATCCGGGCAGCTCGAAAGTTGCCGTCACTGTGTTTGTGTCCTTGGATTCGTGCAGGTCGAGTCTAGAGAAAAGAAGATGGATGTGTAAAAGATTGGGCGTAAAAGAGTCGGACAGAGCTTACCTTGGACGGAAAGAATCGAGGCGCTGTGTCCTGGCACGTTGGGCAAGCTCCGATGACTCGGAGGAAGCAGACGGCCAGAAGCGTGCATTGAACGCGTCGTCAAAGAGGCGGTCGAATTCAGCAAGGGGGTCGTAGTGGTATCGGGTCAAGGAACACATGATTATCGTTATAAGAGCAGGAGAGCGGAGCAGAAGAAATGTCCTTGTGCCAGCTGAGAGGTTGTGTACTTGCGTTGGCGTGTTAGCTGCAAGACTCTTGGGGTCAGGCTCACTTGCAAGGGGCCATATTTATAGGCCATACCTCCATTCCATGTATGAAGACGGGGATTCTGAAGCACTCTCTGGTAAGGTACTACGGGCCGATTCGGTACGTTTCGAGAAGCTTCAGACCAGCGTTGAGTTCTTGTTTTGGAAGGCGCGGAGAGATTCGTTCTTGACATTTGTTTGGAAACTGGCCAGAAAGGAAGTTGCGACAGCTGACTTGTTGGCGCATCCGAGCCGTCTATCGACGGCTTGCCTCATAGACGGATTGGTCGCCAGTCTAGCATCCGAGTCATGCACGATTCATCAAAGGGTTATCAAACTCGATGGCGTGTGATTTCGCCAATTGGATCCATATGCTTCGAGTATTTTCTGTCCAGTGTTCAAGTTGGGGTCCTGCTTTTGGAAAGAAAATCAAATGCTTGATAGTGTGTATAGTGGTCCTGGCTGGTCAAAATAGAAAACAAAAGAATTTGTGTAAAAAATAGTGATTTCGGACTGTAGATTGCTACAATTTCATATTAGGGTGATAATGATTCTGCAAATGTTTTTGGCAGACAGAAAAACAAAATTGTTTTTTATTATTGGCTGATTGTAACAGAGAGAATGAAATCACAGATAGAGAGAATGATTTTGCAAAATGGTTTTTGGAAGCTTGTAAAGAAGCAGTGCTGCCTAATTGTGGGAAAACATTGCCATACATGTCTGCAATGCTACAATCCAGCCCTCCTGCCTCACCTCCATTGACCTTGACATTGTGAAAGGTAAAGTATTGAGTTGATGATTGAGAAAGCCAGCCTGTTCCAGTGTGAGGGGGGAACTCGCTTCAGGAACCTCAATGTTTGAGAGGTTGTGTGGTTCGTGCAGAATGAACTTGAATGGGTTGTAGCCAGATTGGTCAGCAGCTAGTGTTGTGCTGGGCCCGGCTTTGAGCCCTCTGAAGCCTTGAGCCGGGCTGGGCCATGCCTTCTTAGGCCGGGCCAGGCCGGGCCCTGAACAAGGGCTTCAGAGGGCCCAAGGCTCAGGCTTCAGATCTTTCGAGCCTAGGCCGGGCCCTTGGGCCAGGGCTTACTTAGATCATTGTATTAGTAATACAGATTTTTTTTTGGGGTTGTGCCTGCTTATACTATGCACTAACGCTGAAATGAACATGATGACCTCTGACGACATAAACGGTCGCCCAAAATGGGCAACCATCCTATCGGCCAGACTTAGAGACACCGAGAACGTGGCCACACCCGAGCTTCGCTCCCACCAGGCAACCAAATCAGGTTCGGAGGCAGGAGGCAGCGTGGCCCACGAGTCACCCTCTGATGATGACTCTCGCCCTCCCTCACCATCCCCCTCCTTACCTCAGTCCATTTCTCTCGGCCAAAAGCGCAAATGAACCATTGTCCTCGAGTCAGACTCGGATGATGAGGTGGCACCACCCTCAGGACAGAGTAAAGGTACCCACCCAATCATCTGCTTCACTAGTCAATGTAACACGTTGCAGGCAAACGTGTTGCAACCACGACCACCTTGGGCAATGACGGTAAGTAAATAACACTATAATACAAAGTTCAATGCTAACGTTTGAATATCACAGCCCATACCGAGTCATTTGCGCAACAATCGGATGCAGTCGCCTCCGATGGCCTGCTCGCTGACGTCCAAGTCATGGACATCGATGACCCTCAAAAGGTTCGTCGCGAGCAACACAGTCGCAACATCCATCATTTCTTTGACGAACCTTTCATCCGCAACACAGATAACAAGAAGTGTTGCAAATGCAGGTCTTGCACGTACGTTTTTCACCTATTTACTGTATATGATGCAAATGACATGGTTCATACATAGGAAAACTCTTGTCGCTGAAATATCAACACTTTGACGGCATTTGCAATCATGCCATCGGGTGTGTCACTGCGTACATCCTTTTCGGGTTGTTCACGGTTGCTAATACTAGTTGCACTACTAGGCCGAGTATTTAAAATGGGCGGGTGACAACAAGTTCACGTCGATGCTTCCAAAGGATTGCAGGGTGCAGAAAGAGGACACACCCACGCGTCAAACCCAACTTGACGGCCACCTTCAGCCAACTGCCCCCAAGTACAGTGACGAGCACTTCCGCACAGCGGTGGTCGAATGGTTGGTAAATACCGATCAGGCAGGTAACATTATAACTTTGTCGCTTTAAGCTAAATCTTCAACAGCCCATCTCCGCACTCGAACACCCTTCGTTCAAGAAAGTGGTTGAGGTTGCAGTGCAAGCGACAAATGGCGTGAAGATACCGAGCTGTAAGTATACACGAATGCTAATAATAGATACTTTCAAGGAGCACATGGTGAAACTGTGCTCACAACTTTTGGTACGTCCCACTGGCATGTTCATTCTAGATATAGTTGACTTGTTTGTAGAGTGATGCCGTCAAAGGACGAATCAATCTGACATACAATGCATGGCAGGCGTCCAACACAGATGTGTACTTCGCGGTCACTGGATCGTGGACGCAGGAATCCTCCCCTGGCATGTGGGAGGTGAAAACAGCGCTGCTTGGGTTTACACAAATGAACAGTGCCCATCACGGTGTTTGATTGGGGCAAGCTCTGTTCAAGGTCGTCGAGCGGCTTGGCATTACACACAAGGTAAGTCTCAACATTCATGATTTTGCACGCAAATAATTCCAATAAAACAGATTGGTCATGTTACTTGTGACAATGCAAGCAACATGGACACGATGACGAGTGAATTCGCCAAACTAATTGAGGGGGCGACGGGCATGCCCTGGAATGTGAAAGAGAGATGAGTTCGGTATGTATTTTCCTTACATGTCATTCTGTATTTCCTGCACTGATGCAGATGTCAAGGTGCCTTGCTCATATCGTCAATTTAGCCACACAAGCGCTACTGCGTGCCCACAGTCACTCCAAGGAATACGACCCCAAGAAGCCTGAAGATGATTTAATTGCCCGATGTGGGGCTCAGCGGGACGAGGTTGGGGTGATACGCTCTATTTGTGTTAAGGTATACAGTCCAAAATTATGATATTCAAGCGTAATCTTTAATTTCATTGCAAAACTCAGGAGCGATCATCTGCGAAATGCAAGCAGTTGTTTCAGAGGATCCAACAACAAGATAGGCCGAACCATCCAGCACGAGAACGACCACTCCAACTCACTCTTGACATGCTGGTCCGATGGTCATCGACATATATTATGCTTGACCGCGCTGAAAAGCTTAAGGACGTAAGTGGTGTGTTTGCTCTTTGCGTGGCATGTGTAGATGTTTTTTTTTCACTTAGGATGTTGATAGGTTCGTGCTCGAAATGGCTGGTGAAGAGACCCAGTGGGAGAAGCGTCAAAAGCTTCATGCCCTCCAACTTGCAGAGGACGAATGG
>JBBPNN010000217.1:0-36827 GCA_038090935.1 Hortiboletus campestris
CAGACCTTAACCCCATAGAGCATCTATGGGTTATCCTTAAAAGAAGGCTGGTAGAGTATTCTGAGCCACCCAAAGGGATTATTGAGCTTTGGGAGCGCATACAAACAGAGTGGGAGAGGATTGGGGTGGATCAGTGTCAGCAATTGATTGAAAGTATGCCTAGAAGGGTTCAGGAGGTCATCAAGGCTGATGGAGGATATACTTCATACTAGTTTGTAATGTGCTTAATATCAGCAACAAAACTGTTGCAATGAGTATCCTTGATTAAGTTTAGAATATTGCCTGATAGAGTAAGAATTACCTAAGCAATATATATATCTTTGGAAAGCCCTCGATCAGGGCTTTCTAATGATACCTGGGTTGATGGGTCTAGGATCAATACCTTCCAAGTTATTAGCTTGACAATCCAAATGTTGCAAACATTGCAACAGTTTTGTTGCTCAGTGTAGTCCTATGACAGAGAAAGGGAAGGGAAGAGACTCAGAAACTGAAAATGGCACTTAGTTTACAGATGTGACTCAGCTTTCTGTGTGTGTACTCTATGTTTGTCTTAACTTGTAAAATAGTCTTCTTGTTGATGTGCAATCAATATCAAATTCTCTACCATGCCCTTTCTCACACGCAAGCAAGGTTGGAGGCAGCAACACCAACACCTAGTTTAAAATGGGATAGTTGGTCTGGTTGATGGGTAGATTGAGACTTCACTGTGAAGATGGAAGGGTTGCCCCAAACATCTTTCCAGAAAGGATTCAGAAATTGAAGATGCTCCTGCTTTAGAGCAGAAGGTGTGTCCCTTGCCAGTGCCTGATCCTGAGGTCGCAATGGCATGGAGTGGTGTTGTGCACTCTTACAGGGGCTCGAAAACCCATGGTCTGACTCGGAGTCGGAACTTCAAGTTATTGTTAGCCGCACAGTCGAGACTTCCCGAACCCCTGAGTGTACTTGTCCACAGCGAGAGAGACCACAGCCTAGCCCACCCTCCTTTACACGTTCCAGATGCCCAGAAGCACCCGTCGCACCACCGTTGGCCAACCCTCGGTTGGAAAAGAGAACTTGGCAGACCACGGTCCGTCCGAGCGCGAGAACGTACCCACAACGTCAAGCAAGAAGGCTCGACACCGCCTGTCAACCGCAGAGCTCGCCCGACTTGAGGACGTGTTCAGGCAAGAAACACACCCATCCCGCCAGAAAAAGAAAGACCTCGCGGCCGAGTTGGGAATGTGAGTCGCTCGCACACTCGTCGAATGCACTCCTCATCTCAGTGAGCAACTACACACATGTACGACCCCCTGACATTCGAATCCTCGCTCCATCACGACGACGGCGACTGGCTCGCTACAGGGATTACAAGACCGTCACGATCTGGTTCCAGAACAAACGACAGACGTCGAAGCGGGGTCAGCCGCCCGGCGAGAGGTCGGACAGGACCTTGGGACGACCGAGGGCGGACTCTTGTCTACGCGCCGTGTCGTCTCCGTCGCACAATGCCACGCTGGGCGCGTCCGAGGCGAATTCTTCGGAACGAAAGAGCCCGGGGGATGGACTGAATACGATCGCGGCCATGGCGATCGTCAAGATCAAACCTCTGCTCGACTCCCTGAACGCGCTGACGCCGAGGTCACGAGGACACTCGGAGTCTACGGAAACGAGGGGCGAGGCGCCGAATGTCAAGGACAACGATCTACAAGTTGAACAGCCCCAGAGTTTGTCGGAAAACGCGATCGCTCCGGCCGAGTTAAACACACGCGATCAAATAACCGAGCAAGAACAGACCAAGGAAAAACCCGTCAGGTGGAAGAGAATTCGAACACTCGAATGGGCTTGCGAACGCCAAGCCAAGCGCCGAAAGTTGTCCAGGGAAGCGTATCTTAGACTCGGGTCTGAAGAAATCCAAGATCATGGCGATCCCAACGACACACGCATGGATTCGGCGTTATCGCTACTCTCCCTCGCATCTTCGACGCAGGTAGCACCTCAGAAAGACGTGATGTGGGGTGCATCACTGCTCCTGGGCTTCAAGCATTCCTGGCGCAGAAAGTAGCGGGTTTGATTTGAGGCTACATCTAGATGACGAACCATTTTCTACATACCATCTTTATTCGAGCTCAAGTGGAAAGGACTAGGCTACATTTGCGGCAAGACATGGTTCTGGAGGGTTGCATTGCGACAAGGTGCCATCGGAGAATGCAATGGTGTAAATATATGAAATGCTCGATAGTATTCTCTTCTCAACCCCCTTTTACGTGCCTGTGATTGAAAGCATTATCAATCAAGGGACGGTCTACTGCGTTTTCTACCAGTTTTGGTGGTTACCAATGGTTTGGGTTGATCCGGTGAGTGCGGTTGGGGTTGGATATCTGAGTGAACAGAATTTTTTGTGGGAGCACGCGAGATGGGCCTATGGTGCCTCTCGGAAGACCCGTTAATTGCCTTTGGTGGGACAACAGTTTTGTTGGATCGGTAGGCGTAGTCAGAGGAATCTGTGACAGGAATGAGAAATGCAGCATCCAACAACGGCCATTAAATAGACACACCTGCCATCTCTTTGAATAGCGGGACGAACACACCGAGAATTGCTTCGTTAGACACTACCGAAGTGTTGACAGGGTCGGTCTCTGGGGCAGTATCAACCAGCATATCTTCCTCTGCTTCGGCGACTCTGTCCTCCGCTTGTGCCGCAGAAGTCTCATCATCCGTGGTTCGTAATCTCAAAAACGATTCAATCAGAGGCTCGAAGAATGTTTCTATAGGCGGCATAAGATGCGAAGGCGCATCGAAGAAGTTCGTGGCGTCACTACTTCTCCAAGGTACCGTAACACCACCGCCTGATCCCAGGTCCGTCACCGCCTCCCGAGTCTGTTCGTTTGGATTCGACAGACTCGTGATTGCAGGGACGCCAAACATTTCTTCGAACAACGATCTTCGTGGTGTAGCAGGACCTTTTTGAAGCGACTTGGCTGACGCTCCAGGGTCTTCGGGAAGAATGACGTTGTCACCCAGGAGTACGACGTCATATTTGTGCGTCAGCGCTACTAGCGAGAATTCGGGAGAAAATGGGAACGGTGACTGGTACCAGGCGATATTGAGAATACCGAATGGAAGGGTGTATTCCATGAGCGGGGTGGGAGAGGTGGCGCGAAACAGTGTGACCGATGACGACGTTGCGTCTAGGACGGTGGAATGAATCGTGATGAAGGTATCATGATAGGGATGCGACACAAGCATGCTGTAACGATACAAATTTTTCCGGTGCCAGATCACTAGGTCAAAAAATTGTCAACACCGTGCAGCTGACATTTTGAAAGGGAAAGTACCCGACTGAGAAAGAACGTCCCAAACAACCAAGTCTACCCCTCCCATGACAGCCAGGTACCGCCCACTCCTACCGATGAAGTGGGCTTCAGAAGGCTGACGACACTCTTGGATAACGAATGATTGCTGGACGGCATTGGTATTGGGATCGTAGAGTACGACAGAGCTGCCAATGGGAACAGCCAACAGAGATCCATCGTGCGACCACGACGTGTGTCTAGGGATATCTGATCTCAGACTAAAACTAGATCTTGATGTCCACGAAACTGCGAGTTGCATCAAGGTCAATTTGTAGTCTTGACGGCTCGATGAGAGAGTTCACCTTCTTCACACCCCTTTTTGTTCCTGGCCCTTCGTATTCGCCACGCCTTCACGTTCCCATCTTCCCCAGTCGTCACAACCTGTATATCCTCCACACCCGGACGAAACGACAAGGAAGTAACCTTTGCCAATCCATGCGGTCGATCAACTCTCGTGTTCAATATCCAAAATGCTGTCTTTTTATCCCAGTACCAAAGTTTGAGGTATATTTCACCACGAAACGAGTCGTCACCTTCGCGCCTGTCAATCGTAGCCATCCATTCACCGCCGGAAGAAATGGCAGCCCGCTCAACACGGGCAGGTTCGAGGGCCTTGTCCTCGCGTCTGGAAACGCGATTCGAAGGTGAGACTTCGAGTTCAGCTACGAGGGTAAAGGTGGAGGGAGAGTATGTTTGGAGAGAGGAGGGGTGAGAGGAGGGAAGGATGAGGGTTTCCGAGGGCTGATGGAAAGCGAGTGGTGTGGAAGACGAAGATGGCCAGGAATTTGATACAAAGGGATCTGTCGTATTATGAGAAGTCGTATCTCGGACAGAAAAGATATAAGTATACCTAATCTTATTCGGGCGAAAACGCGTGAAAGCTTGAGTGTAGCCGAGCTTACAAATGCATAGCTAGCATCTGCGAGTCCCAAAAGATACTCTTCCTCTGCCGCTCTCGGCGGGGAGACAACAATATTTTTTATCGCGGAGCCCACTCGAGGGACGAATTCTCGTTTGCCGGAATGTAGCTGCCATATAACCAGGACGGACTCTTCGCCACCGCTCAGCAGATACGCGCCATTAGTGGAAAAAGCGACAGATGACACCGCATGAGCGTGCCAATGAAGCATCGATGTCTGAGATTTCTTTTCTACACCCACCACCTTGACAAGTTTAGGATCCAGACAATACCATAGTCGTACGACACCCTGGGCATCACCAGTTGCAAAGTAGTCCTCGAACGGATGCACAGCAAGACAGGTGAGAAGCTCCGGGGATATAAATTTGATGAAGCCCGACTTGAGGTTCGAGATGTGTGCGACGTATGCTTTGTGGCCGGCGATGGCGATCAATCGTTCGCCACTGGCGGAGACTGCGAGGCCGGCTGTCGCTCTCGTTTTCCCGATCGGTACAACTTGGGCCGGCTTCTGAGCTTTCTCGGGGCTGCTCAAACCTTGCGTCTTGAGGGAAACACGGAGCACTATGCAACTCTCAGCCGGGGTGTCGGTGTGACCGGCCCGTGGGTGGTCTTGTGCAAAGAGGATGAATAGCTGTCGTTGAACGACCCTTGGCAGGACTCACGTGTGCTTTTACTCTTCTTGTTCTTAACCGCGGCCACGAAAAGATGGTCCTTGATTTTCTCGTGCGTGCACACGTGATGTATAGGCTGGTCAAGCCCAATGGTCCGCAAAAGCACACCTTCAAGGAAATCCCAGATCTTTATGGTTCCATCCAACGATGCAGTGATCAGCTGGAACGCGTTCTGAGGGCTCAGGACTACGGAGGTGATGCTGTCCGTGTGGCCTTCATCTGGAGATCCGGGTAGCGTGGATATGATCTTTCCCGAGGTCGCCGAGTGGATTTTGATAGCGGAGCCGACGACGGAGAAAAAATGGCTGGAGATATAGTCGGGCACAGCTCGACATCGGACGGAAAGGAGACGCACCTGCCGTCTCTGGTGAATATGGGTGGATGTGAGGTGGTGCTGGAATGAGTGAGCGCGGACCAGCGCCATCGTCGTGGTGGAGGGTGTTCGGGCTCGTTGGCGGTCATCGCTGGTCCGTGCGCTGCATGCTGCGATGACTGGGCAGCAACCACCCTCGGCTTTGACTTGCGTGCTGGCATATCATAGGCCAAATGCTTGCCCGCCAACGAAAAAAGCATCAGCCACTCCTCGGCATTCACCGATCCAAATCAGGACATGTTTTTTTATTTTCCCCCTTGCTGCGGCAACATATCGACCACCTTCTCCATATGCAAGCACCGAAGGCCCTCGGTGCTTGCCTACAGAGAAGGGCGTTCTATTCATCTCATTAAATCAGATCTATACGACAATAGCTCAAGCAAGGTGAATACATAGAGAATAATGTGCATCGCTACAGTCCAAAAACATCCATCAAACGCTTCGCTCGAGGAGGTATCATGTCATCATGGTATGTTGTCCTGCAGAGGGACTCGGAGTGAGTGGTAGAGTGGTGTCTGGCGGGCAGCAGAAAGAATAGATCCGGTAGGCAGGTCAGCGGCTCTTGGAACCCACGAAGGAGCGGACGGAGCGACAGTACGTGAGGTCATCTTCGCTTGCAAACCGTCTCGCCTCAAGCATGGCATGATGTAATCGTTCCTCCTCCACAAGCTCAGCCTTCGACAGCGGTTCACGTGGTGGTACTGGCCATCCCAACTCAGCCAGGGAACACCAGAGTGACACCCGAGCATGCATATCTCTGCATTCATCTCTCAGCACCCACAAGGACAGTATAGCGAATCCCAAACTCACCGCTTATAACGTCCAATCAGCACCTCAAATTTGGCCCTACTCTCCAATTCATTCAACTCTGGATCGCTCTCCCATCCCAACTCCTTTAGTTCGCTGGGTCGATTTCTCATCCTGTCCACAAGTTCCTCCCACATCGATTCTTGACAAGCAAGTACACTCTGGTAGCTCCAGTAAAGTTGCATTGCAAGTGTGCTTTCGTTCAGCTTGTCGACTGTCTCTAATGGGTTGAGGAAACGGGAGTTGGCGCCCATGGTACTCTCAGCAGACGACCAGTCGACAACATAGAATGGCAACTTTGTGGCCTGTGCCGTTTGGGGGGAACCAGGGGAGGGGGGTTCACCAGAATGACTCGTTGAATGTGTGTTCGCGTCCGAGATGGAATAGCTCTGGTCGAACAGAGAGGACTTCTCTGTTGATGCCGAGTGACTGGTTCGTCTTGAATCTGTTGACGAAAAGGATACGGAGCTAGGTCGGAGAGTCGGCATTTCAGATGAACTTGTTGGTTGGGAGCCTGCCTCAGACTTCTCTACGTCCCCGCTCATTAGTAACGCATTGGGCGGTAGGGGTTGTGGAAGTGCTGGCAGGGGTGGTATTGCAGGCATACGAACACGCACAACGGGTGCAGTGATCACTTGCCGGAAATTGGACGTAAAGTGGATGGGAAGAATGGCTTGTGTTCCAGTTAATCTACCAGTCATAATAGAAGAAAGCGAATACTCACCAGTAGGTCGTAAATTGATGAACCGATTCTCAAATACGCCATAATACAAACTTTCAAGCAGTACGTGATCGTGCGGTAATGATCTCGAGTCCACCGATGATGGCGGCGGCGTTTCTTCTCGGTGATGCATGCCGTTGGGATGATGAATTGATTCGGACCGTTTATTGCGTACACGGAGAGGTGCTGTAAACCAACTTGGGAGAGTAGGAAATATTATATCTGATGGGAAATAATTGTTGGGCGTCACTAGGTACGAGGAGCAGACATACCATGCTCAATCACCTCCACGACACCACCTGGACTCAAAACACGGTTGACCTCCTATCGTTCGGTGAAATGAGCATCCGTAATGTGCGGGACAGAACAGCGTGACTTACTTCGAGCAATACCCCCCACTACAAATAGCAAGTGACATCAAAAAAGGACATATCAAAAGGTGCTCCACAACGCAAACAAACCCGAGCACGATAATGGCGGCGGATACTCACCTTGTTCTCGGGAATGCCCCTGCCCAGATCATTCATGCGAACATGGTCAAACTCGTCGTCGTCAAACGGCAACTTTGTCGTTAAGCTGAGATATTGTAGCATGTCAAGCGACCTCCGACCGGTTTCATGTGCCCCGAAGTGATACTCACAAGTTGCCATGCACCCAGTTTATGCGGCTGGCGATCTCAGGTTCTAATAGTGACAGGGGTACTTGTACATCGACAAGGTCGAATCCAACCTAAAGATAGCACATGAAATGCACGGAAACGTTACTCGGTTAATCATACATACAAAGTGGCAATCTGGCCATTCTTTAGCAGCCTCGAGAACCCACGTCCCACCCTAGAACAAAAGGACGAGGATGTCAGCGTTCGGCGAGATACCGGGACAAGAGGGAGACGTCTAGGAGGAAAGGAGAGACATACACCACATCCCAGATCGAGTGATCGTTGTGGTGGACTGTCCGTGAAGGAAGCTAGCGAGACTGATTTCCTCAAGGGCAAGAAGAAGCTGAGGTCCAAGCTCTCGCTGAACGCCACGGGCGAAGCACGGATGGAGAGGCTGATGAGCGGATTGCTCGGAAACGGTGGTAGCGGTTTCACTCACAGCTCGAGGACCTGTCTATCGTAGCTGAGCGGATACGGGGCCTTTTCTGGGTCGAATGAATGGTGTCTATGACCTTGCTTGTTCAAGAAATCCTTGTTTCTGGGAAGAACACGCCTTCCGGTGGCGATGGGGTCGAGTTGGCGTGGAGGTGCTGCGACGGGCATGACGGAAGCGCGACGCGCAGATGAGAAAAGGAAGAGGGGGCGAGGGCGGCGTGGGATGTGCTGTGGAAGCAATGAATGATGGTGACGAGGCGTGGAAAGGCGACTTGACCGACATCTCAGATCATGCACTGCAACCGATAATATATATTATATCGTTCCTGGTCGCGAAACAAGATACAATTATTGTCTAGTACCATGAAACAATCACATCCTTAATATCCCAAACTCGACCGAAACATGCCAAGCATCAGACCTCGCGATTTGAACAGCCTCGTCCAAAAGTCGCCAAGCGTAAACCCACCCAAGAACGGGAAATAGCACATGCCACCGTTCTGTTGGCGTGTGTGTTAGCACGTCGCAAAGTAGCCAGCAGCGTCTGCTCACCCTCCCGTTCGTGATGATGATCAGCTCGGCGCTGCCCTGGTAGTTGACCAAGGCATCACTCTTGCCCGCGAGCATATTTAGCACATTTCGGACAACGACGCCGGCATGAGAGGAGACCTTGGCGGCTTGTTTCTGCTCGGACCATTCGATGACATCGCCTGCGGCAAAGATGCGAGGGTAGTCGACCAGTTGGAGGGTGGGTTTAACTTTGATGAAGCCAGACACAGAAAGCGTCGATGAGCCGAGGGAGGCGACGAACGCTGTGTTTGGAGAGGGGCCACGAGCCGAGATCTGTATTATGCGAGGCTCAGTTGGATGGAGAGCGAAAGAGTCGGGAATACGTACGACGAGGTCAGCATCGGGTATCTCTGTTCCTTTGCGGGTAACAAGGCCAACAGTGCCTTCCTCGGGGAAAGAGTCAACATACTCGTTGAAAACCAACTTGACGCCACGGGCAAGGAGACGGGTCGCGAGACCCTGGCGGAGAGAAGATGGGTAGGTGCTATTGAGAAGCTGGCGGTCCCCCTGAACGATGGACACTCTCTTGTCCTGCGATGCGGATCAGAGACAGCTGTGTGAGAGACAAGTAGGACATACGGGGTATTCGTCCTTGAGTTCGCCAGCCAGTTCTATAGGGGAGAGTGAGCAAGGGAACAAGGACGGATGAAAATGGGCGACTGACCGATACCGAGCGCACCACCACCAACGATGACGACGTGCTTGGCATTGGCAAACTTGTTGCGCCAGGTGTGGACGTGGGGTAATACGTCGCTTTCGTGCAGAGGAAAGTCGGTGGGTCCTTTCCACTTGGAGCCCGAGGCAATGACGAGGATCTCGTATGGGATGCGCTCGCCGTTCTCGAGCAGGACGTGACCCCCAGACTGGGCATCCTTGGGCTCGATGGACTTGACGATGCCTACCCTTGTCTCGCCGTTGCCCTTCTTGAAGAGCCTGTCGAGGGGCACGAGCGCGGTTTGTTCGAGGTTGGCGGCCTCGCTGACGATGAGACGGAGGGAGGCAGGGAGGGGGATGGCATATGGACGTGGGGTGATGAGGACGAGGTGGTGCTTGGACGGGTCGAGCTTGGCGGCGAGTGCGGTGGCGACGGCTATTCCGGCGAAGCCAGCGCCGACGACGACGACGGATTTCTTGGAGGACATTTTTGTGATGAGATGTTGGACATGGCGGCGCTATTTAACGGTGAGCAGGACGAGTGTGTTACTCAGTTGCCGCCTCATACAAGCCTGGATCGGGATATGTGACTCAGATGCCGCTGCACTGGAGCCAACGTCATCCTTTCTGACATGACTCACTCAGATGCCGCTCTCCGGAATACAACGCAATCAAGGGAGACGGGCCCCTCTGCCCCCAGAGCACCCCACAGCCGAGGTCAAGGTCTAGAGCTGTCACTTTCTGCGGTTCAAGTTGTTGATTCATGGAGTTTTCTGACCAGATTGTTTGGTATTCCACGACGAGCCTGATGCAATATGGGCATTGACGGACAACCGATTCTCAGTGCATGTCGCTCTTTATTCCCCCCCTTTGTACATTACTCGCTCGCAATGATTGCAAGTGCCGTTGTACTTGATTTCGGACGCTAATACACCTTCGAAGCAGGTGATGAAGCTGAAGCCTTGAAGTTGCGCGACACAGTATCGAAGCAGCTTGCGAGCCGTCCTTCAACTAGGGTGAAAAAGTGATCAAGACAGCATTCGAAACATGTACAACATCAATCCACTATCAAATCCGAAATCACACCAGGGCCTCACACCAGTCGCCTCTGCATCTTTTCTTGAATATCCCCGACGGGTTGTCACGATGCTGATGCGCTCCTCCAACATGCCGCGTCCGGCCCGGTGACTTGGAGTCCCTCCTTGAGGGCCTTGTCGATCTCCTGCTGTACGCCAAGTACAAAATTTCGTGGCCGATAGCCATCGGAACCATATCCACGAAACGTTTGTAGGCGACTGAGGATGCACACCACGTGAGTCAATCTATTCACGCCACTGGTTGGGGGCCAACTCTACCTTGGAAATACGCCCAAACGCTCGCCATGATGCCCAGAGCAGCCTCCATTGGATCCGGAGGAAGAAGCCTGGGGAGGTCAATGGCTTTGACCGGTATCCCGAGTTCGTTGAGGTCAGAAAGGACCTTGTTGATCGGGTCTCCTCGTCCTTGCTGGAGCCTGGTCACCAAATCACTGTTCGTCCTAGGCGGCTTTGTAGAAAGTGAGGAACTTGTCTTTGTAGTCGGCATAGTAATGCGTGTTCAGCGTAGTTGGGTTCTTCTCGAGGTCCAGCACCCACTGGGTCCTTTGCTTGGTTGGATTCGCAGCTTCGTCGGGGTGGTCGTTGACGATCATCCTAGCTATTGGTGAGCCTTGAAGGTACCAGCAGAGAACAAGGGACTTACAGAATAGCTTGTTTTGCATTCCCGTTGCCCATGTGCGCAAAGTGGTCGTCGACGAGTTTCACAAGATCGGCTCTCAGAATCGTGTAAACCTCGTCAAAGAGGACCATCGCCAGCCCGCTCCATTTTTCCGTGATTTCCCTGATGTAAGCGCGTTGAACTACGAAACGATAATTGTCCGGAAGTTCTCGCGTGCGTGCGCTGGCAAAAATTGCCGTCGACATGTGATATCAGGAGTAACTAGAGGTGAAACCTACTTTTGAGCGCCTTTTAGGACTTCGTCACATGTATCCTATTCTGATTGGCAGGAGTTTCCTCCGCGTCATCATCTCCATCCTCATTTGCCAGAAATGTTGTCTCCGGTTCCTTCCACGACGTCTTCCCCCAAGGAACAAGTGTGGAGCAGTTCACCGGATGGCAAACTCGAAGGTTTGTTGGTGTGGACGAATAGTCTGCAGCAGTCCGTCTTCCTCGGGAGTAACCTCGACCCGGTGATCTAGATCTCGGACAAAATTTTTGAGGGCCAGGAGCACTTCGCCGATAGGATCGCTGGACGGAGCTTTCTGGAGAGCGCGTAGCTTCGTGTCGGTCTCCCGAATCGCATTCATCGACCCTTCTTGGATCTTAGGAAGCCTTGTCAAGTTTGTCAGGAAATGAAAATGGAATCCACGATCCCGGGCGATAACCAACTCACCTCTTTGCGATAGCTCAGACAAAATGAGGCTCAACCTCTCCGTTGAGTAGCTGGTTCTCAAGAATCTTTGGTACTGCGGTTCGAGAGATGCCACCCACGGTTGCGTTGAGGCGACCACTCGTCTTCTCGCCGACGCGCCTCCAGGCACGTGATTCCTGTCGCCACTTCCTCCTGTCGCCACTTCCTGCGAAGAGGGTTGTTTGACGCAGTACCAGTTATTGACTAGGGGTTCGGTTTCGTTTCGGAAGATCTTGAGCCATGCAGGCTCATCACCTGCGGGAATGCGATCGGGTTTGATGAGGACACCTGTTGAAAGCATGGATTAGTGTTTCTGTGTTACAAACGAGGCCAACTTGTTCGACAACGACTCACTGACGGTTCTCTTCCCATCCGGATCGTATTGCTTTGCGAGATGCATGAGCACCTTAATTTTCAAAGTCGGCGGGTGAAATGGCAACATCAGACATCTGTAATCCAAAACAAAACCTAGACACCTACTCTCGCATGCAACGGCGAGCAGAATGACGCAGCTTGGCTTCTCTATGTAAGAGGCAACCAATGACCCGACGAGCTCAATGTCTCGATCGTCACCTCCCTCCAGACACGTTCTAGAAGCTGTATTGTGGGTGTACATGTGGCTCAGTGCCGTCGTCGGATGCACGGACTCTGGGCAATAGGCACAGCGCGATCGTTTGTAAAATTGCTATGACATCCTAGAACTTCTTTGTTGTGGTATTTCTTCAATGTATCCGCCGTTGCCTCGCCCACGACATGCTGCTAATTCCCGTTGAAACGGCGTCGCAGATCTTCCGTGCGAGCCGATTTCAAACGTCCTACGTGGAAACAGTCACCGTCACGGAGGGTAGCTGAAGTAGTGACGTAATACTTCTGACATGGACATGCTGACCCATGCGCATGAGCAGTGACTCAGATGCCGCCGCTCTCCGGAAAACAACGCAAAGCACAACTCAAGCTCAAGCGTGCAATCAAGCGTGGAGACGCCCCTCTGCCCCCGGAGCAGCCCCACAGGCGCAGGAAGACACCCCGCCACACACCACAGGCAACGTCGAGGGGCGCACGCGACCTCCAGAGCCAGTTTGTCAAGCTCGACAAGAGCTTTCTCGACGATACCAGGGC
Organism: Hortiboletus campestris; assembly: GCA_038090935.1. Taxonomy (NCBI): domain Eukaryota; kingdom Fungi; phylum Basidiomycota; class Agaricomycetes; order Boletales; family Boletaceae; genus Hortiboletus; species Hortiboletus campestris. The sequence goes on from JBBPNN010000217.1 coordinate 12,709, forward strand.
GTTGGCCGGCTCCATCGTCCTCAGGAGACCCATTCCGAACGACGTCGCAGTGCTCAGACACGACTGGATCACACCCTCCCCGCCAAGCTCTCACCTGGCTCAGCTTGCCGTGCCAAAGAGGCCCAGATGGAGGTATCAAATGTCCAAGGACGAGCTCGACGCAAACGAACAGGCTTACTTCCGCACCTGGCTCGCACAGCAGGATTCGATTGTCGAGCAGTGGCAACGCGCACTGAATGTTCCCCCATCGACTGATCAGACCTCCCCCTCTACTGATCTCGCAGGCGATCGTGTCGACGACTCCGAGACTCACCCAATGCCCCGTCCACCCACCCACTTTGAAAGAAACATCGAGGTTTGGAGACAGTTGTAAGCTGATCTCCCCTGCTCATCTCTCAGAGACTGAGACACCACACACAACACATCCCTCCATCGGACACGAAACAGCTGGCGCGTCACAGAAATATCCCAGATCCTTCTCGTATTGCTCGACTCCCGTTGTCCACCGCTACATCTCCCTTCTTCACTCTCTGCACACCTCAATATTTCCACTTCCTCGTTTCCGCCGCACTCGAAACATTCTACAAAATCCAATGCTCCACGTCTCATCCTCGTCCTAACCAAGGTGGACATTTCCGGTCCTGCACGTACCGCATCTTGGACGTCTTTTCTCAATGCCAACTATCCCGACGTACCAGTCGTCCCAATCGAGGCGTATGCACCCAAATCATTCCTCACAGTCCAGCAAGGACCCACCCGGTACGAGTCACATCTACCAGGCACTTTCAGGGAAAGACTGGTCCATACACTCAGGGATGTACACGAACAGCTACTACACCCTCCTCAGTGGGTGACGGCTCCACGACCTGGGGAAAGCGAGGAAGAGCGACTGCAGAGAATAGACCAATGGAGACCCAGAGTCAAGAGGGACATCGATTGGGATGGCGTCCTCAAGGCGAAAGGGAAGCTGGTTGGGAAAGCTGTCGGCGGTGCTGCAGTGCCAAAAGGGCAAGACGCCGGGCATGATACAGAAGGAACAGAGGGAGATGAGGGAGATGATACTAGGGTCGAAGACAGCGAAGGCGGGCAAGTTGGTGATACCTACGAATGGAAAGAACCCGATTTTCTGACCGTTGGAGTTATTGGTATCCCACACCCTTCGTCTCACTGACGACTACTCACTCTATCGTAGGTCAGCCAAACGTAGGGAAATCATCTCTCTTGAATGCGATATTTGGTGTGACGCGAGTTCGTGCGTCGCGGACTCCCGGGAAGGTGTGTGATCCACTGTTTGCCATTTGACTCCTTATAGATCCGTCTCTAGACAAAGCATTTCCAAACCCTCTTCTGGACCTCCGATGTCCGCCTTGTTGACTGCCCGGGACTTGTTATGCCCTCATTCGTACCGATGGATATCCAAGTACGTGTGCTTTTCTCAATTTCCGGTGACACCGTATGCATTTCCAAGAACAGGTCCTTTCAGGTGTCCTTCCTATCTCTCGGATCTCTGCGGTGCCTTTTTGCGTACACCAACTTGCTCGACTTCTCCCTCTGGAACAGATTTTAGAACTCACACACCCATTATCGCTCACTTCGCCCGCATCCAGTGCCACCGCAACGGTTGCATCGACGGGTGATCGTGGCTCAAACCCTCAGTCAAGCAAATCTACCTCAAAGGCGAAGTCTAGCTCTAAATCCGCACCCATTAATGCAACTTTGGTCGAGGATAAGCGCACCTGGAGACCAGGGCAGCGGCCGCTCGAACAGACCAAGGCTCAGTCCGGGGCCCCAAGATGGACAGCGAATGACATTATGACCGCCTACGCTGGGAAGAAAGGATGGGTTACTGCCAAGGCTGGGAGACCGGACATACATCGAGCTGGGAACGCGAGTGGGTGTCTGCCGGTTGTTCTCATTGGGAAATCGTGCTGACAGTTCGGTGTGTATTTGGACAGTCTTGAGATTGGTCGCGGAAGGAAAGATTCCGTGGGCGTTTTGGCCTCCTGGTAGTTTGGTTTCGAGTGATGATGGTATATGGCTCAAGGACGGGGCGCAACAATATGCATGGGACGAGCTTGAGATGGACGAAGACAGAGACGAAGAGGATAGTGAGGAACAGGACAGTGAGATGGAAGAACTGCCGAGCGAGGAAGAAGACGCCATGGGTGGGGTCAAGGTTGCATCGGGTGCATCGGATGATGAGGAAAAACCTGTTCGTGGGGGAAATCTTGGAAGGTTTGGGGCACTAAGAATAGAGTAGATTCAGATAGTCAGGGGTTAATTAACCAAATTCGTCTTTTGCTCCCCCTCTTAACTGTCAGACAATGTTGAACTCGTGGTTTAGTAGCAAGTCGAGTCGTCACAGAAAAACACCTTCCAGCCCTCCACCAGCCCTCGATAATGCCCAGTCACGCCCTTCAGATGCTTCTTCGGTCTCCCAGTCCACCGTCGGGCCCTTGCAGACACCAGGTGATTTGACCTCGGTGTCCGATGTACCACTCGACGTGGCCCATGCGCATATCTATGCACCCACTCCCAGCCTGATTCAAACCACAGTAAGGGAGGCAGGGACTCTGAGGACATCCGACGCACCAGCCAGTCTGGACGCGACGACGTACCATCGTGACAGCGCTCAGATCACCCAGGGGTCCTCCGCGCCAGAACGCCGCGAGGAAAGTCTGTTCACGCCCCAAGACACCCTCATTGCGCAAGTGTTTGGCAAGTCTGTCCAGCATGCGACAGACCCTGCCAGTGCTACCCGACCACCGCCCTCGAACGTGCCGCAACCGTCTGTGGTGCTGACGACGTCCGACTCACTGCCTACGCCTCCTTCGATACCGGCCGTGCCCTCGCGCGCGCGACCGGGTCCCACAGTGACGATATACGACCCCTTCTCGGGTGGCAAGCTCAGCGAGCACACGCCCATATCACCTCCCACCGCCACGCTGGGAGAGCCATCTACTTCTGCTCCTCTTCCTACTGTGGACGACCGCAAGCTATGGTCAAGTCTCGAGCGTATTTTGGAGCTTCAGGCAGAAATAGCTGCGATGCACGCGGATATGGAGGGTGGTGGTGGAAGGGGTCCAGGAAACAACACTCACGCGGGCGGAACTGCGAACGTGGGCGCGGGTGAAGGCGGTAATGCTGGACCCAAGAAGAGATCGAGAAGGGGTCAAACCTTGCCTATCGGCGACGAGGAGCCCGAGGAGCATGAACCGGAGGGTGGTGCTACAGGAGGAGCTGTCTCCGAGATTTCTACTGACCACTCTGATGGCGAGGACGAAGATGACGACGAAGACGATATGCACGGGCATGGCAAGAGGAGGCGAGACGAAGAGTTTGCCAGACTTGCGGAACAGTTTGTACAGCGTAAGGCGACCATCGGTGGGATTATGAACAAGGTTCGTACGTCCCAGAAGTCATCGCCCAATCTTGTCCTTCTGATGACGACCTTTCCATCCGATGCAACAGCTCGACGCCCTCTCAACAGCTCTGAAGACATTCCATACACTCCCGCCCCCGCTCTTCGACCTTGCAGTGTCTCCGTCTCGCACGGACACTATGTCGCCTGCACCATCAAATGCCTCAGCGACATCTTTTTCCCCTCCACTCTATATGTATCCCGGACGCCCATCGTCTGCGCTCTCATCCATCTCTCCACCTCAAGCTGGGAATCCCGTCACTCCTCCAATGGCACCTCTCTCCCCACCTGTTCCACCAATATCGACTCTGGCGCCTCCCATGTCCTCGGGAGATCCGGACGGCCCACCCGGACTTGCACGTGTAGTCGCCCCTGTCTTGCCACCGACGGCTTTGCCGACCATCATACCTGGGATCCCACATGTGGAGAGTCCGGCAGATATGACCCCTCCACAATCCATCTTCCAAGAGGTGCCTTGAGCAATGTCGCTTGTTTCCAATATCGGTTCTAATTCCACTGAGCATACACGCTGCCGGTTGAGAAAAGTAACAATTAATGGATAGTACATATTGTAAACAGGTGGTGTGGAGTAGTCAAAGAAACATAATTAGGCAAATACATGCATCACACATATCTTGAAGCAAATCAGTGAAATAAATACAAAAGTCCTGGGATGCAAACAGTAGGAGCCAGCCCAACCTCTGCAGTTGGAAGTCTCCTCAGACGGGCTCACCCAAAGTCTCCAGCGCAGCTTTCAATTCTCTGATCGCGTGCTGTGTATCTTCGTAATCAAGCGCAGAAATTGCAAACCTACAATGCTTCTGCGCCTTTGCGATGAGTTTCGGCGTCAACTCGACGTCTCGCGGAGGCGGGTATGGAGGTGCGTGGATGAATTCAGTCGTGGGTAGCGATGCGATCGAGGATACGGGGGAGGTGAACGTTGGTACGGAGTGAGGGACGTGTGGCGGTGAATGTGACATGGCGAACAAAGGACCAGTTGCTCTCGGGGAACCAAACGTTACTGACGCAGCCGGTGATGCATAAGATGGCGCTGCGGTGGGTACGAACCCCGGTGGAAGCTCAGCAAGTATGTGAGGTGGTGAAGACACTTCATGAGCAGAGAAAAGCGGAGACGCAGACGCGCGTTTGGGTGGCGAGGATCCACTGGCGGCGTCGGGGGAGAACCGCACCCTACCTCGATCCAGACGGGGGTCCTCGACGGGCTCGTCGTCGCTGGCTGCACCTTCCATCTCGGTGCTAACCCATGCGGTCCTAAGCTTGCTGCTGCTGGCCTGAGCCGCGGCTCGCGTCAAGGGGTCGACAACATGGTCGTGCCAGTTGTTCAAGCTATCGGAGCTGCCAGCAGTGCTATCTACACCTTCCAGCCCCGGTGTTCTGGCTAACCCGGGTGTGGCGGTAGTGCTCCAGCACCCAGGGCTGAGAGCTTCATTGTCATGTTTGTCTGGGCCTGGGAGGATTGGGACACAGTTTGCGCGGGCGATTTCCGCAGCAGGGAGGGCGGGTGGTGGAGATTTACGTTTCGGAGAGCGAGAGGATGACTTGGTGGGAGGAGATGGTTCGCGAGGGACGGGCCTTGGAGGCGTCGGGGGGTGCTGCTCCGATACAAATTGATCCGAGGAAGGAAGATAAGATGTCAAGTCAGGGTTTAGCTGAGACCCTGCAGGACCGGGAGTTGGTTGTCTGCCTTCGCGGAAGGCCTTGGCAATATCGACTGCTTTCCATTTGGCGTATTTCAACTTGCTTTCTGTCTGTAATGCGGTTAGAGTGGGTGTGGATGATGATTTGGAGATGGACCTACCGATTCCGAGACGTCCTTTGGAAAGATTCGAAGGACTTCGAAGAAGTTGGCAGCTGCCAGGAACTTCTTCGCGGTAGACCTGTGACAAGGAACAGATGAGACACTGGGTGACATGATGGAGGACAAGGAGATACCTTGATGCGTTTCCAGCCCTGTCCTCGTCGTCTGCCATCCTGAACACCTTCAAGGCAAAGTTTTCGAGGTAGGCCGCGCTAGCTGGCTCGATGTCGATGGTGTCGTTTGGACCGATCTCCTTCTTGAGGCGTTCGAGCGCATCGAGGAGGTTGAGGAGAAGATTGCGGGAATTGGCGTCTTGGGCTTTGAGGGAGATGCCAAGCTGCGCGGCATAGTATGCACCTGAACAGCGGTCAGGCAATGCCGGAGAGAGCGTGCTGGGACATACACCAGTACGCGACCACTGGTTCGCGTTCTACGAGTTCCTCGGCGCGCTGAAGAAACGGTGCGATGGACTTGAGACCGATAGAGACTGGTGGAAATCTGAGCGACATGTTTTATGATGATATCTGGGGCTCTGTGGGGTGTTTATATACTAGTTCGGGCACTGGCTTGTACTGGATGAGAGCGGAGCAGGCGCGTGGTATACGCGAGGATACAAGGTTGCTTCATTGACTGCGTCATCTTGTCCTTTTTCTACAACACGGCCGGGTCAACAAGGACTCCACATCATTTGCACAGGATGGCTCTCTAGCCTCATTCCTCCCTCGTGGCATGTAGGACCACCGGTCCTAAATCCAATGATGCGATCATATCTTTCCAGGAAAACCACCTGCCCAACCGTGGCCTCGGACTGGATCGAGATGAACACCTCCCAACGGCCCGACCAAGGAACGGTCCACTTCCAAATGAACACCGTCGTACGTCTACAATCTGTGCTTCTTGTTCTCGTCCGACTGCGTCTGCCAACCCGCCATCATCAACGATCGACCTCTAACGCGCGATCGACCAATGTCACCATCCACAACAACCCAGCGTGAAGATCTTGCAACCAGGCTCAGACCTTCCATCCTCTTCGCCCCAAACCTATCCACAATCCCCTCTTCAACTCTTGTTACGTCGTCCACCACTTCCTCTTTCATCTTACCCCCCATCGATCGATCTGGGGCGCTTCTCAACTCCTCCGATGCCGCCGTATATTCATCCAACCAGTACGCCAGCTCATCAGACCTTGCCACCTCCGGCTGGCTCCCATCCCTCCGTTCCATATCCTCCATGCGGGGTCTCCTTCTCGCCGAGATGGGCGACTCCATGGTAGAGCTGGATGTCTACGCACAACCCGGTGGTTCAGGGTACCGTGTCGGACAGAGGATCGAGCAAGGCTTTCTCACACCAGGCGGAAGTACAGTTCCGGCCGTGGTCGGCGCGGCCTTTGAGATGGGCAAGGAGGTCTGGCGCGAGTATAACCAGGACAAAGGCAGTCGGAAGGGTACCTGGAGGGGGAAGAGAGGCACAGCGAAAGGCAAGGAGAACGACATAAACCTCACCCCCCACGGCGTAGGCTTGTCTACGAGCGACACCTTGTTACAGATCTCTGCCCCACCCCATAAGAGTACATCTGAACTACGCATCCTCCTTGGTAACTCCGCTTTCCGGCTGAAGCGCAACGCGTCTGTCATCCCACCCACATCGTTCCACAGGGCCGCTAGTACCGGGGCGCTCTCCATCGCTGAGAACGATGATGTCTCTCCCGAGGCTCTTGCTCTTGAAAAGGCGAAACCACGCGCCCGTGTTGAGCTAGACATCGTACTCGAGAGCGAAACATGCGTTCAAGGCAGCGCGCTCAAAGGTCATATCACAATTCACGTCCGCAAGAATGCCAACAAGAAGCAAAACACTCCGATTCTCCTTTCCAAAGCAAAGGTTCGCGTCGTAGGGTACGAAGCAATCCCATACGGAAACACACGATGCACGTTTTATCAATGTACAGCCCTCTTGTCCCATGTTGCACCTGCTTGGGATTCCGTCTTGGCAAGCCCGCCCGACAAAGATGGCTGGGCGGAGGCGAAAGAGGGAATCCACATGTTGCCCTTCTCGCTGACTCTCCCCGCAGACGGAACCTGTGGGATTGCCAAGGGCACTCTGGATATCCATTCAGGCGTGGCGCTCAGATATTTCGCAATGGCTTCACTCAGGCTTAAAGACCCGGAAACCTCGGCAGAATCCGTTGCACATTTTTATCGATCTTGCGAGATCTGGCCTTCCCTGTTGTTCAGTACGAAGCTTTCGCCTGCACCACGTCCACTGGTGAGCGAAGCTGCAAGGGCCGTATTCATGGGAGGGAACGGAAAAGTAAGGCTGAGCGCGGCCCTGCACAGACTTTATTGGGTTGCTGGGCAACGGTGTGTAGTTCACCTGCGGGTCGTCAACGAGTCAAGGAAGATAGTGAAGGGAGCATCGATTACCCTCGTAAGAACCACGACCGTGTTCAAGCCGCTCGCCGGACGAAAGGGAAACACCGACACTGATCCAGACGCGTGCGAGACAATGACGATGAGAAAGGTAGTCGCCGCGAGTGTGCTTGTGATGGGGCAAAAGTGCTCCAAAGGGCATGCGAGCGCAAAAGGGTGGTGGACGGGAGTACGGTCCGGGGACACGGCAGATTTTGTGCATCACATCGTCCTGCCGGTAAGTTTGTTTACCATTGGACCTGCATGGACCGTTCTGAGTGACGAATGACAGCCTGATGCCTTATCTGTGGCTCGTGTGAGGTTACTGGAAGTGGAATACACCCTCAACGTCAATGTTACCACAGGTGGCCTGTCCTCTGACACCGAAGTCACCCTTCCGATTAGAATCATTAACTTCCTCTCCATCGATCCCCCCCCAACATCCGCCATTTCACACTTGCACGGACGCCTCCGCGTCAAGCCGCAACTTGGGCGCAGTGAGACGTGGTACCGCAAGTCTCGATACAATGGCGAGGTTGAAGAGACCGTACCTGGAATGAAGTACTCAAGCACTGATATGACGGTAGTGGCGCAAGAAGGCGAAATTGGGTCAAGTATGAGTCAGTCAGTCACCTCCCAGGGCGAAGTCTCTGCAAGAGACGGAAACGGGGACTCGCCATCTGTCTATCCTTCCGAGTCAACGGGCACCGTCACACAACGTCTGAACGTTACTGCCTCGTTGGACGAGATCGATCGTGTCATTGGGACCGACTCGCGGATACACAATTTTGTTACGGAAGCTGGGCAGCTGACAGGGTCGGGATCGTTGGGAACCAGACTCGGTCTGCGTGGGCCCCGTGGCCCACGCCTTGCGTCGCTGCCGGAGGCGATTACTCCCCTGAATCCGCAGGAAGAGAGCACGCCGCGAAAGCATCTGAGATCGAACACGTTGCCGGATCGCTCACAAGAGAGGGGGAAAGTGAGCAAGGAAACCGTAAGACCATTTATTGGGAGGCAACCAGATATGACGAGAGCGTCTTCGATGCTGGTGGCAAGGGCTGGTACGGATGAAGCTTTCCAGAGGATGACGAACAGGTCCAAGTCAGCCTTTTTGGCCACCGTCGCTAAGTGATGGCTCTTTTTATAGTACGGTATGTTTCTGTGAAGCGAAAGGTGTGGCCAATCGTGAAATCATTGAAATATGCTGAAGAGTTTGGATCGTTCATATTGCAACGCATACTGCTACAGATTTAGAGTACACAGCGGAGTGTCGTGAGTAGGAAACATAGGTTCGACGCATTGAGTTAGTGATGCTGCCTAGTACAATTCCAGACTCATGCCATCGTGGATCTCGTAGTCTGCGAGCGTGATGTGATCCTTGTAGATCGTGTACCTTGGGAACAATGAAGGGGTGGGTTGAGAAGGCGACCCCGTAGAGTGACCGAAAGCTCACCATTTCTTCAACTGAATCTTCTTCCAGTCCGTTCCCGTCTGTGCGGCGATAAGTTTCTTGAGGTCGCCGACCGTATCGTCAGGGCTGCACTTGACACGAACTGCTCAACGGTCAGACAGCGTGCGAGAAAGCAACGGATGATAGCAGACCTTTACGACCCAGACGATCGTTTGCAATAACCTAGACGGAGCAGTGAGCTGGAGTGAGCCCCGCCAGCTGCGCGCACGCACCTCAATCAGCGCCATCGTCGCTGTCAGTGGAAGTGTGACGTGTGACACCACAGCGAGTCCCACGTGACAAACGCGTGACAGTGCGCGGAGCGTGACAAAGCTAGATACCATGGCGCTCGCAACGCCAGTCAGAACGGGAACGGCGGGAGCGGCGGCGACGACGACCGCGTATCGTCCATATCCTCTACAACAGCCTGCACAACGATCAGGACCGAATGTCACAGACGACTACGAACGTGAGCGCTCATCCCAGGTTGTCGGCAATGTGCTGACCATTGCTCTAGGATGGTACACCGAGCACACTGCGAGCAATCGCATGGTACTGTCGCTGCGTTCTACAATCCATCCAGAGATCGGATGGGCACTAGACAGACTTCATAGGCTGTGCACCAACGACCTATTCATGTTAAAGTCTCTCCCGGGTCTCACAGACGCGCTCTTTGAATGGCCCGAATGGTATGTCAGGGATGGCCACCTCGAGTCGGAAGAGTATACCTTTTTTTCCTTGCCTCCAGAGGCAGATAGAAAGCGCAGACATGCCATCGAATCCCTCTTCGTCCTTCGCAACTCGGCGACAAACGAACCCAATGCGCTTGAGCTCGCCGACTCCCGGCGAACGCAACCTCTGATCTTCGGCGCTCTCACCAATCTCGACCCAGAGTCGGACGCCAACACCGAGTTTTTTCTCAACATCATCGAGCTTCTGCAAGCCATCTCTTTTCGTGTCACCCTCCCCCATCCAGACTCTGTGGAGCGTGGTCCACTCCAGACCCTGCTTCAGATCGCAGGTCGCTCATCAAATCGCACCCTCATAATTTCGGCCCTTGCAGCTCTCGGACAGTTGTTCACGTACCCCTTGAACGTGTCGCGGCTTGAAGCTGACTCGCCAGCTCTCGAGGCCTCGATTCGATACCTCCCGCTCTTCATGGACAAGCTTCTCGTCGAGGCTTCTTTGAACTACCTATATGCACACCTTTCGCATCCGCCCATGGCAAAAGCATTCCTCCTCCATCCATCCATGCAAAGTACTCTGAGGGTTCTTGTCAGTCTTCTACTCATGGAGCAAGTGGAAGAGGAGGTCTCTGTAGATATTACGGGTACAGTGCGCACAATATCTGCCAACACGACCTTTGTTACGCCAGATCATGATCTGACAGACGAAGAGTTGGAACGACTACTGCCCATACAAGAGCCAGCGCGGTGTTACGAATGGTACGTTCCCTTTGTTTGTGTTTCATACATTCTGCTCACTTCACGTGCCAGGATGAAAACTATGTTTGTCGCAGAGCCGGACGGCGAGCTCACGCAAGTCGACTTCTGGAACCTCTATAAAGACGCGTTCACGCCACACGTCGAGCTTTTCCCGGTGCTCGTGGCATCAGACGTGATCAAGAACGTCAATGTCGTGTTCCCACAAGCCCAGGCTATGGTGCTTCCTGGTCCACCCCAGCGATTTATTGTCCGTGGAGTTAGCCGGAGGAAGGAAACACAAGCAGGTCAGCAATTCAAATGTCAGTGGGACAGATCCCAATGTGGCGCAGCTCCTCCCTCAAGTCCCGGTGAATTGTACGATCACCTAATCGAACATGTCGACGATATCGAAGCAAGTCATCCGTTGTGTCTTTGGTCTACTTGTGCTGCTGCGCGGATGCCTAAATCATATCTGAGATTACATGTCCTCACACACATACCCAACTCGCAGCCTCCCGCCAGACACCCATCGCAAGACGATAATATCACAATCGCCGTAGCAGACAACTACCCACTGATGAATCCGACCTTACGTCCACCACCACCACCACGGTCTACATCAGTGAAGTTCCCTCGCCCATCGGTTGATCCTCCATCCAGCTCTCTAACAGCACTGCTTATAATCCGCATCCTCTTTCACACTTCGTTCGTTGCAACTGACCTAGCACCCCGACCGGACGGTGAGCGGTTTGGGTTCCCTGGGGTGGTGGAAGAGGACGATGGAGAGATCATGAGTGAGGACTACGGGGGTGAGGTGGAAGGGGAGAGGAAAGGACGCAAGGCGTTTGTGGGAGTTAGGAGGATGATGGAGGGTGTCAGGATGAAAGACGAGACACTTGCTAGTTGGATTGCAGAGATGGTCGACGCCGGGTTCGACGGATTGCTGCAGTAACAGAGATTTGATAGCACATAAAAGTCCACAGCTTCGGACGCCTTTACTTCCTCGGCGCTCTCTGAGATGTATTATCAGAGTGTGTCCCATCACCTTTGGACAGTGGTGTCCACCTCGTCACCAGCGGTGGCAACCCGCGACTTGAAAAGTTGAAAATTAACTTTTGACTTCCTCCTTTTTAAACTTGAGGTTTCCGTATGCCTTTGCTGATTTTATAGTACACGATCGACGAGTCTTCGGAACAGATCGCTACGAAAAGCGTTTCTGGCGCGTCCGCAAGCTGGTTGTCTAGCGCAGCGAATGCATCACGGATCCTGCGGGTCAAAGTGGATGGGCAGTGAACCACCTAGAGGATGTCTCGGACGTACCACGACGTGCTGAGGGATTCCGCAAGTCCGCATGGCACGACGACGCATGTTGACGCTGGCTCACCTGCAGTCTGTGGCCACCAGAAGGCGATGAGATGGGGTGAGGTTGCTCGATCAATTGCACGAACTAGCGTTTCGCAAAGTGGATGGTACGCACAAGTGACGGCCGGTGACCCTTGATCGCACCACGTTCACACTTTGGAAGTTCGAGTACTTGGATATCTGTCCATTTCTGTGCTGTGCGTATACCATGATGTTGGTCCGGGGTGTCTCGTTCGTTTGCGAGGGAAAATGGCATACCTAGCGTGACGTCGTTGAAGGTCTGGAAGAGCGCGCCGGCAGACTTTGGATACTTGCCCATGAGCTCAGCGAGACGGGAACACTGAGGATGATGCTGAGCAGGTCTGGGGTGCTCTTTGCGGTGGGGTACTTACAGACGGGTGGGACTGCATCTTGACTATGAATGAGTGCAAGCGCTCAGCGGAAGCCGCAACGTGTAACAATCGTCATTACACATCACGACATCACTCTCATGAATACCTCGCGGATATCATCGAAACCAAGCTCAAAGTATTCCACGACAGTGAACAAAATCTTCCAGGCAAGCCTGAGTACCACATGAGTTCTAGTTCTGACTTGAATCCAGGGCCTAAGCCCGGTTCAGATATCACCCAATGATACGGAACATCAGTTCTGGCGAATGTTCTTCGCGCTCGATCTCGACCGCGACTTTCTGAGCAAGTTCCTAACCGCCTTACCAAAAGATGAGTGTCTATACGTACACAAGGTCTGATTTCTCCCTGTCATCGTGACTACATGAAGGTTTGCTGACTAGTTGTGGACGTCGTCCCGTTAGTAGTCGGTTCTGAATTCGTTGTTCGTAACCTGCGTTAGCTTTGCAGGTAGGAGCGAAGAGGATGCGATCGTCCGACTACGGGCGATTGAGACGCTGTCGGTCGTGCTGCGATGCATATTGGCAAAGAACCTCGCAGGATGGGAGGTCATGGTGGTTTTTGCCGGTGAAATCAATGAGAGTGACAAGGTGTTCATGGTGAATGGCGATTAACTGTATACAAGTGACTCGAACGTTGACGTGTGGCCCTCGCAGGGGTTCATCGAAATGATTGCTCAGATTCTCGGGGACGACAACGCTCCAGGTGTGCTTGAATTCGACCTCTAGTTCGCTTCGTGATACTGATAGCACACGAAAGCCGCGATGCGGCATCGAGCCCTTCAATTAGCTATTGTGTATACGAGCAGCATCAACCAGCTGAGCCCTGGTGCATACCTTCTCCGCAAAGACCTCTTCCCTGCCTTAGTGAACGTGCGTTGATGGCTTTGCCTACCTATGCCAACTCAAAGATTATCCTGCAGCTTGTCAAATCACCTGAAACGGAACGTTATACGTTTGAAGCAACACTCTTACTTTCCTTTCTCGCCAACTTTCATAGATCAGATGCTGCAAGGCTCAACCCATACCTTCAGCATATCCAGGACACTAGCGATATCGATTTGATGAGGAAGGTATGCTGGGCTGCAAATTTCGCTTGTGATGCCGCTGTCAGGTATGCACTAGAAATCCTTCGAAGACGGAACGCATACTGAATTTACATACTGGTCCTTTTTCAGGGCATACCAGGAAATCTCGGATGATTCGATACCAACGTTCGCGAAGACGATTGGGACGTTGATCACGTCTATGAGGCCTGATCGTGCGTTGTCCTCGCAGCCCTTAGACCCATCACGGGAATTGTTCAAAAACCAGTGAGCGTATTGCTCTTTTGCGCCTCCATACCCTGACGCACGAACGCGACTTGCAGGCCAATTGAAGCTAGCGTCTCCCTTCTTCCGCTATTTGAATTTCTATTTTTCAATCCACTTTTTACTCAAGTATTCACGGATACAACATATTCTGACAACGGGGCAACATCCACATCCAGAATCCCACCTCTTTCATATACCATCTTATCATTATCCTCGTATTTATTGACACACGGAACGTCGTCTGCCTCACCACGTGCGATGGCGTATGCAAACCTGGCGATGAATACAATGTTGATCATGGCCGAGAACCCGAGAGTGATGGATGTGTTTTGCGGACAGTCTGTGCAGCCCATCAGGCTATGTCGTCAGGTATGTTGTTTTCTCAAAGACCGTCCAGGTCTGTTCAGTATATACCTCTAAATGTAGCGACTGCCATTATTGCCTACGCCGGCATCGACACGTCCACCGATTTGTGCGCTGCTCGATTGTTGCGTGCTATGGCTTCGGCATAATCTCCATAAACGCCTCGAAGTGTACACTTATACGTGAGCCGTTTCTAATGAGTTACTTGGCAAGATAGTGTCTAACATTAGGGCAGGACGTGTATTTGGACGTGCTACCGCGTCGTCTGGTACCTACAAAAGGTGCGAGTGCGGATAGGTAGGGTGTATCCTCCGGCGTGTGTATGACATCCCAATGGACGATTTGCAGACTACGAGTGGTTGGAACTTTGGAAATCAATTATCGCAGTGCTTGGATTCCTAGCTAGCAAGTTGGACCATCTGACCGCGACAGGTGGCGTGGAGAATCTAATACAAGAGGTAGGTGACGAGAGCGATTAGATTCAAGGCACACGACTGAAACTGGCCGGAGGCGCTCCGATTGGTCGATTTTGCGTTATCAAAAGCGGAAGTCCTTTTAGCGACGCCGAGAGACGTCCATGTGTTTATTGTACGTCAGCTTGTTATCTCCAAAAGTTTGTTGATGTACTCGGAAATACACAGTACGAGTTGGTCCGATCGTCAAACGTTATCCGAAAGCAGACGGGGATTCTGCAAACGCTGGCGCCGCCAGGCGCCATGGACCGGAGGGCGTCACTCCGGTCAGAGTCTGCGTCAAGGTCGCTCAAGCGCGTGTTATCTGTGATATCGTACTATGAAGAGGAGATATCAGGGAGTGGTGCGCAAACGGCCAAGGAATCACTGCGTGTTGTTTCCCGGCTTGTAGACAAGGAGGGTGTGCAGGGTGTGCCGGAGCGACACGAAGAAGAACCACGGTGAGTTGAATGATTGAATGCGGTCGCAGGCAGCGTTGACCCTGGGAGAACAGAGACCGAGGGGAGGATGTAATCGGATTTATTCGTTACGGTTGTGCCGATGGGCTCGCACTGATGCCGTGACGATAGGGGAGATGGGAGGTGTGCGGCGGTGAGCGTGTAAGCTGGGCTGGGCTGGGCATGCAGTATTTGGGAGGGCAGGTCGCATATGGGTTTACCTCGGCGTTCCGCTTCCGTGTCCTCATTTTGTACGCGACCGCAGTTACGATCACGTCAAAGAGTCCATCGGCCGCAGCGGGTCAAGCTCGAGGAGAGGAGAGGATGGACTGCCCATGGACTCGCTCTCAATTTGCCTTTCCAACTGCACAGCTTACTTTGGCGCTGATCAACATGTGGGCCTCGCGTGGCCAACGCTGATAATCCATAAAAGGAAGTTGTCAGATAGAAAATATTTTTTTTGCCGTGTCTGAGGTAATGATATTGTGCATATCGACCCCGAGCATGGATGGGTCCCGTTAGCCACCGTACGCGTCCTCGTCCTCATCATCGACGTCGATGGAGACGGCGGCGGACTGCAGACACAGCGCGTGGACGAGCCAGGTGACGGACATGGTTGTGTTATTCCTTACCGAAGCGATTCCCAGACGTCGTACAAAAGCGTAATCGACTCGGTGTCGGACCTGGCTCGGTGAATATCCGTCCTATATCTCTCCTCTTGCCGGTTCCTTCCTTTCCTCCTCATCCCCACCCATGGCAGCCCTGCGTTCTGCATCTGCTCGCAGACTCGCCCTCCTCTCCGCCGTCCCAAAGCGCACCCACCTCCGTGCCCGGTGTCTCGCAACCGCCAACGCCCCCTCTTCCCTCTTCGACTCCCTCGACACCTTCACCGACAGGCACGTCGGCACAGATGACAATGAGACCTCGTTCATGCTCACCAAGCTCGGCTACGAGTCCCTCGATGCCTTCTTAGCTGCCACCGTCCCCCCGGCCATCCGAATCCCCTCCACCACCATCAGCAATGCCTCCATGCCCGCCCTCAGCGAGTCCGAGCTCCACGCCCGCGCAAAGGCCCTCGGAAAGCAGAACGGCCAGTTCAAGAGTTACATCGGTATGGGTTACCACAATGCCGTCGTTCCTCCCGTCATCCTCCGCAACGTGAGCCCTCTCCATCCGCCCCTCTTCGTTTCCCTGACACTATCACAGGTCATGGAAAACCCTGCCTGGTATACTCCGTACACTCCGTACCAGCCGGAGATAGCACAAGGTCAGGTCCCGCGACCCTTTTCCCTTGTCATGTCTAAATGTGGTAATAGGCCGTCTCGAGTCACTTGTCAATTATCAGACAATGATTGCGTCGTTGACGGCCATGGATATCGCAAATGCTTCCCTTTTGGACGAGGCAACCGCTGCAGCCGAAGGCATGGTCATGGCCTACGTTCATTCCGGCCAGAAGCGCAAGTCCTTTTTCGTGGATGATGCCGTGCTTCCACAGACCATCGCCGTTCTTCGCACTCGTGCCAAGGGATTTGGAGTCCGCCTCCTCGTCGGAGACTCCCGTACGGCCCTCACGGACCCAGAGCTGCGCGACGACCTCGCCGGTGTCTTGATTCAATACCCCGATGTAAACGGCGAAATTTCTGACTATCGGAAACTCGCAGACCAGGTTCACGACAGCGGTGCACTTGTCGTCTGCGCCACCGACCTTCTCGCTTTGACCTTGCTCACCCCACCTGGCGAATGGGGTGCTGACATCGTCTTGGGAAATTCAGGGCGCTTCGGTGTACCAGTAGGGTACGGAGGCCCCCACGGCGCTTTCTTTGCTGTCACGGAGACTCTCAAGAGGAAGATGCCCGGTCGGATAATTGGACTGAGCAAGGACACGGCGGGCAATCCAGCATACAGGCTAGCCTTACAGAGTTAGTGACTTCGGTTCGATATTGAATGAAAGCTCACGTTATAATTAGCCCGAGAACAACACATCCGTCGAGAGAGGGCGACCAGCAATATCTGTACTAGCCAGGCTCTCCTCGCAAACATGGCCGCCATGTATGCCATCTACCATGGCCCAGTCGGTCTGGCGCGCATTGCGAAGAAAGTCCATCTGTTTACCCAACTGCTCCACGCCAGTGTTGAGCGTCTTGGGTTCAGAATCGTCAATGGCGCCTATTTTGACACATTAACTATCGACGTGTCTCCCGTCTGCAAAAATCCAGAGGTTGTCCACGCTGCGGCTGCTCTCAAATTCATCAACCTTCGGAGGGTGGACAGCACCCACGTCGGTATCACCCTTGACGAGTCCGTCGGTTATGAGGACCTCAAGACATTGGTCGGCGTATTTGCTACGGCTGCTTCAGGACCTACGGGCGTTCTTGCCAGCATTCCCGAGCCCACTGCCACTGCCATTTCTTCGTCGCTTGTCCGCACCTCCGAATTCCTCTCTCATCCAGTGTTTAACTCGCACCACTCCGAGACTGAGATGCTTCGCTACATCTTCCACCTTGCATCCAAGGACCTGTCGCTCGTCCATGCCATGATTCCCCTCGGCAGCTGTACCATGAAGCTAAACAGCACCTCTAGCATGATCCCACTGACTTGGCCAGAATTTGGGGGTGTGCATCCATTTGCTCCAGACGACCAGGTAGCGGGGTATAAGCAGATCATCAAGGTTTTCTCAAATCTGTGACTGGTGTTGTTTGTGAGACTGACTGTGTGCACAGGAACTCGAGGCAGACCTCTGCAGGATTACCGGATTCCATTCATGCTCCGTACAGCCTAACTCGGGTGCCGCTGGTGAATACGCTGGTTTGACCGTCATTCGCGCGTACCATGAGTCGCGTGGTGAGGGACACCGTAATGTGTGCTTGATCCCTTTAAGCGCTCATGGCACCAATCCCGCTGTACGTTGCATCCTGGTGCGAAAAGGCATTGTTGGGCTTACATTATTGCTATAGTCCGCTGTGTTGGCTGGTTTGAGAGTTGTCGCTGTCAAGACGCATGTAGATGGAAACCTTGATCTCGTTGATCTCAAGGCCAAAGCTGAGAAGCACAAGGATGACCTGGCCGCGTTCATGGTAGGTCCCATTTTCCCACACTCACCGGCTACTTAATCTATTCCCTAGATTACGTACCCTTCGACATTTGGTGTATTCGAAGATGGCGTTGCAGAGGCATGCAAGATTATCCATGAGAACGGTGGACAGGTGTACTTGGATGGTGCAAACTTGAATGCTCAAGTTGGGCTGACGAATCCCGCCACTTGTGGTGGAGACGTGTGCCATCTTAACCTCCACAAAACCTTTGCGATGTAGGCGTGTGTCATCATCCTTGTAGAGGCGAGTCTAAACAAATTCACCAGCCCACATGGCGGCGGAGGACCTGGGGTTGGGTGAGTGACAACATTCAAACCCGTACTCAATGTCTCTCATCCATCTCCTTTTAGTCCCATCTGCGTTGCTGAGCATCTCGCTCCGTTCCTACCTTCTCACCCGCTCGTCCAAACTGGTGGAGACAAGGCAATAAATGCAGTCTCCTCAGGGCCCTTCGGAAGTGCTTCCATTCTTTTGATCTCTTGGGCCTACATCAAGATGCTAGGTGGCAATGGCCTGTCTCACTCAACCAACGTTGCTCTTCTCAACGCAAACTACATGGCCCAAAGACTCGCGGGACACTACACTCTCCGGTTTAAGAATTCCAACGGCCGTGTTGCACATGAGCTCTTGATTGACCTCGCAGAGTTCGATAAAGCTGCTGGTTTGAAGGTCACAGACTTCGCCAAGAGGCTGCAGGTGAGTCGATTTGACCTAACTGTAGTGATGAGGCTGAATGATATGTTGAAAGGATTACGGATTCCATCCACCAACTTGCTCGTGGCCCATTTCGACGTGTATGCTCATTGAACCTACCGAGTCGGAGACTCTTCAAGAAATAGATAGGTTGGTAATTGCATCGTTGAGAAGTTTTGTTCATAATTCATTGTGCCGTCTATGTCACGCAGGTTTTGTGACGCCATGATTCAAATTCGCAAGGAAGTCGACGATGTTGTTTCAGGAAAACAGCCGAAGGACAACAACCTCCTTAGAAACGCTCCTCACCCACTTTCTACTGTTGTTGTGTCTGACAAGGAATGGAACCGGTGCGTCCCACCTCTACCATGTCTGACTAAATGTTGATAATTTGTTGTAGTCCATACTCTCGAGAGGAGGCTGCTTACCCCATGCCCTGGCTGCGAGAGAAGAAATTCTGGCCGGCGGTCGCTCGCATTGACGATGGTGGGTACCTTGCACGCACTTCTTCGACCTCTCGGCTGATCGATATGGCTGAAGCTTTCGGTGACCTCAACCTTGTCGTAAGTTTAAGGATTTTGGTGCTGTCAAGTTTTCGTTACTGATTCGACATTTCTTCAAGTGTAACTGCCGCTCGGTGGAAGAGCTAGTGTCATGAGTATGTTTGATTCTTTTTTCTGGGCATCATCTTAGACGGCACCTCGAGGTGACATAGTGGGCTTCTCCTTCGTATCTTGTTGTCATCATACGCGTCATGTTCAACCACACGCTCTGTATGATACCGCTTGCACTGTACCTACCACACAGTTGATCCGATGACTTTTAGATGATTAAATGATTATTCTACTTTCGTGTCTGCCAACCCTACGTCCCTCCTGGCTTGATGACAAACCCTCCAAGATCAGCAGGTAAGCTCTCCCACAGCTCGGGAAGATACCGCTGTAGACGCATAGCAACCTCGTCCTGCTGATTTGTCCTCGTCGCAAACGTCAGGAGTACCTGGACAGTGGCCAAATTCGGCTTGACATCCTTTTGGCTCTTCCCCATCTCCAGACAGACCATCTTGACAGCATCGTTCAACATCCCATTCCGACACATGCACTCCACGTACGCGTTCCAATTGCCCTGGTTGAGTGAGAAGGATCGCTCCGAGAGCTTCTTGATCACTTGTTCCGCGAGCGGCCACGCGTTGGCATACCCGCATGCATCCAAGATGATCGAGACGCTCGCGTGATCGTACGTCTCGCTGATGAGGAGTACCTCCCAAACCCTGTACGCTTCGGCAAAGAGACCGACGCGCTGGTATGCGTCCATCAGCTGGTTCCAGAGCAGGGTATCGGGGGTGATGGACGGGTCGAGGGTGAGGTGGTCGTGTACTCTGCGGACGGACGCAGCGAGTCCAAGGGTGTCCTCTTCGGAGGCGCCTTCTGCGAGCTTGGAAAGCCGCCTCAGAAGGGATGCATAGACGTATGGGGTGATCTCGACTCCTGACCGACGCATATCTTTGACGATCTCAAAGTAATGCCAGATGGGCGGCAAGGCAGGTTCGTGGTGAAAGGAGAGACGGGACAGGGTGTAGAGGATCCACCGGAATCCTTTGGCGCCGACGTCCTTTGGGTTCTCGTTTCCCATCACTTTTCTGTACGCCTTGAGAGCATCGTCAAAGCTGGACGAAGAGCGCATGGCCATAACGACGAGTGAGGCGACTGCGACATGGCCATCGGGCTTGATTTCTCTGGCTTCCATGTCCGCAAGAAGAAATACGGCGAGTTGGGAATACTTTTGCACGTCGAGCGAGTTCGCCATGGCACGTAGAAGGGTCCCATACATGTAAGCATCGGGCCCCAGTGAACGTTGACGACCAAAATGCCGTATCGTGGTAGTATTGGAAGATGATGGCGGGATAGTGTGGGAAAGCTCTCGATAGAGCTCTAGAGCTTGATCTATTAGTCCGTCGTTGTGGCTCCGAAAGGCAGAATCGCAAAGAGCAGCAAGAAGAGGTTGGATGAGTGGGGCATCCGGCGTCAACCCGCGCAACCTGAATTGACGATAGATTGAATGAGCGCCAGTGAGGTCATCTGCCTGGACGGCATTGCTAACAAGGATCGACCATTGCAAGGGACCAGCTTTAACCTGCAAGGCCCCTTCCGCGTACTCCAAATCGGCGACCTGGCGACTGAAGCGTAGCATTATGGTGAGGGTATGTGATGTGAGCTTGTACCCTTCCTTTCGGAAATCTTCGCAGAGCCTGACCGCTGATGCGATACCACACTTTTCAACCTCGTTCTCTAAACTCTCCTCCCACTCCGCTTGGATAGCATTAGATTTGACGACGCGCTTGCTAAATCGCCTCTGAAACTCTTCCTTCACATCGGCGGCCTGTTGGGGATCGTTGAGCTTCATAAAGCCTTCAAAAAGCATTTCTGCCAGGGTTTCGTCGTAGCGAAAGGAATAATTCTCTATTCGATCGAAAGCACTGTAGAAATCGCTGACGGGAGCACCCGAGTTGAACAACGCCCTGAAGAACATCCTAAACGTATTGTTATTAGGTTTGCGTCCCGAGTGAGCCATCTTCGACATGGCATGTCGTACGATCTTAGGTTGACCGTTGTCCGCGCAGTAGTTGAGAAATGCATGCCAGTGCTCCAGAAATGGTCGGACGTTCCCTGGCTTTTCGTGCATTTGGCTAAGCCAGTTGAAGAGAGTCTGAACATTGCCGTTCTTTAGCAACCCTTGCAAGATGTGGTTGTGAACGTCTGCATCAACGCGAAGACCGCAAAGAGGCGTCAGCTGGCCAAGTATTTTCTCGATCAAGGCCAAATCCTGTTGCCTAGCGGAAGCAGCAAGCGTGCCGAGAATGTGCACAACTTCTTCCGACGATAATGCGACTCTGTCGCTCTCTGATAGAGAGTTGAGCACTTGGTTGATGTAGGAATGGATCGCGGTCAACTTGTTCGACGTAGCTCGTGATACATCACCGGAAACGCTGGTGGGAGTAGCGGAACGGTATGACGGTCGCATATGCGTTGTGGTCAGCCATCTTCTGATATCTGGAGAGATCACGGTGCGTTGCTTGGTGGTGCTACGAGTGACCGAGCGGTGAACGCTGATTGCGATCCGTTCCAATTGAGAAGAAGCGCGGCTCAAGGACATTCATGCGGCCAAAGGTCGTCTACGCGTCCTGTAGTCCTCTGGTAGAGTCGTTTTAGTGGACAAAGCTCACAGCCAGTTTGACAGAGATGATACCTTGCAGCGCTTGACAAGTTTCTGCCAGGCGCCTTGGAAAGAGCAAATTCGTGGGAAGATGAAACTCGTAGGACACGTTTGCTTCGTTCGACGTTTACTTAGACCGCAAACATTACCATGTCTGAAAAACTCAAGGAATTCTTGGACGTTCCCCAACAATTCGTCAGGGATGGAAACCAGGTCTGTCATGTTCTCTGGATCTCGCAGTAAACAGCCGCTCACTGGTTACATAGTTCCTGACTCGCTGCACAAAGCCATCGCAAAAAGGTACTCAGTCCAACTTCTCCCTCCGAGCCAATCATTCAAGCTTTCTTTTCAGAGTTCATCCAGATTTGCAGGGCGGTCGCAATTGGTTTTGCTGTTATGGGATTCATTGGCTACTTTGTCAAACTCATCCACATCCCAATGTACGTATCACACTTCCCTCGTGCTTTATGCTGGTCTCAAATATCATTCTCAGAAACAACATACTTGTGTGCGTACACCAATTTTCCACGTCCAAAATTGTACTGACTTGGTGGCGACAGTGGTGGTGCATAGTCGACCTCTCATTTATGTGCCTTGTCTCGTACCTTCCTCCTCGATCCCTTGTATCTCGCTCCCTTCCTACACCAACAAGGATCTTTATTACCGATTTCTGCACTGATTTGGTGGTGCAATGTCACTCATCCTGCGTGTAGCGGGTCAATGAGGGCATCAAATAATGCGTGTTTGAATTGCCAGTCAAGGAGCGGCATATCGATGAACTTTGTCATACTGGCATGCTGGGTTCCATTGGCGTTTCTTTGGAGGGTTCGGTTGGCGTCAACGCGGGATCGGAGCTTGAAGCGACTCTGGCACTTGGCACCTCCAATTCGAAAAACGAGCTGGAATGCTTTCGTCCGTGCAGAACGGTCGTCCATAATGAAATTACGCCCTGCGTTGCGGTAAAATATGAACAATATTTCATTAAGACAGCGTGCCTCTCGCAAGCCGAAAACGATGAGCGTGCCTAGTAGAACTGCAGTCGAAGTGAGTTGCGCAAGTGATGAGATGATGAAGAGACCTCACGAGCAGCTGGGAGCGTACATGTCACATCTGTTTGCATGCCGCTCAAAAAAGCATCGCAGAGCTTGATACTGTTCGTTGGGGGGCACGACCTTGAGGTGAGGCAGACTTACGTGAGAGTGACACATGAATAGAAGCAGAAGGGGCCAATCCGGAAGCAGAGTGGACGTGATGGCGTCTGAGTGATGAGTAGAAGGGTGGTGTAGTATCACAGTATGAACATACTTTCCAATGCGAGGATCATAACCACACTGCGGCGCAGAAGGACAGTCTCATACGTAATGACGGTCAGCATGGTACCACATATGCATGGTGAACGGGTCAACGGACGGCCGACCAAGTTGAATGATACAATACAGCCCGTTTGAACACCGACTGCGGCTGTGACATAACAAACTAAGACAAAATTTAATCTGGCCGGGAGTCCGGGAATTCAAGCTGGCACCCACAATACCAGCGCCTACCGAAAATATGACAAAGACTCCAAGGTAAGGCGCGAGCATCTGGCACGAGGCGTCAGACTCATAGGAAGCCCAATACCAGAATGAAGCTTTCAAGTACGACATCCGAGGAACCCGACCGAGGACGGTACACTGCAAACACTGCAACATTGTCCACGTTTGCAAGTCAACATTAGTGGCCCGCAGACAGCTTGGCTGGATCCTTACAAGAACAATGGCTAGTGCGGCGACGACTGCCCTGATAACGGTGCCGAAGTTTATAGGGTAGCCACAGTCGTCAAAGAGACGCGGCATACATTGGAGCCGCTCCGTATATCATGCTAGCTTGCACCATACATATTTTGAGGTGTGAGTTGTCCCTACCAGCCCCGGCATATAGGCTATCCTAGCGATGAGTCGTGGATGCGGGGTGGTCCCATCACTTACTACAGACAATAGGTGATTGAATAGACAATCCAGGTGATACAAAAATTAATGAGGGTAGGGTGCCAAGTCACCTTCCTGCACATCGAAGCAGTCGAAACTATAACCGGGGGACCAATCTGGCCATCACTAAAGCAGAGCAAGATACACCGAGGTCAAATGCTGGAGATCAAGCGAGGCCGTCTACTAGCTGTTGTAAATCCATCTTACGACCAGAATATATCATACTTCGTACCTGGTATGGACGGCGGACCTTGAAGACAAAGGTAGAATCGGCGTCG
>JBBPNN010000218.1:0-36805 GCA_038090935.1 Hortiboletus campestris
GCGGGGAGAACAGGAATAACATCCGACATCGCGCAGGACAATTCCTTTATTCTAGCAACAAGGTTACGACGAGTACGTCTTTCAGGGTTAGTAACGTCAAGCGCAATATTGAACCCACGATGCAGGAAACCTTTACGGAATGCTCCGTCACATCTCGTCATCTGAGACGGACAAGACCGCTGCTACATTCAAGTTCAGGAATAATGCACACCTAGTTGTTAGTGCTTGGACTCCTTTAAACACCCAACGTGGCAGTCGTGGTGCAGGAGCCCATTAGAAAAGTCTGATTGACCCCAAACCAAACTCAAACACTCATTAACCAAAAAACACTCCTCGCCTCCGCAATGAATCGGTCGCCACCCGATTGGCTCGGAGTTGGTGTCATTTTCCTCACCTCCACCTTTTACTTCTGTAACTCTATTTCTGATGGACACTTATGTAACTATCAATTTGACCACGCCACTACCCATGCCAAGGCCACGGCGACCATTGGCTGATCCACTATCAACGTGTACGAGCAGCTCCTCGTATGGTGGTCCCCATATACGCCAGTTATCATGCTGCTAAACTCGTTAAAAACAGCATATACATTGGGTGAACTACATTTGCCAAAGATGTTCTTCAAGGTCGTCTTTCCATCTAGCCAGCTCACCACAAGATTCATCCAAACGTACCATCTTCCCTCCCGCTTCGACGCTCATCCGTGAAAGCCACGCCGTATACTTGGTCCTTACGGTAGCGTGATGCGTCACGCACCACCAGACGATACCCTTGCTCGAGAAAACTTCTCCCCAGGTCTCCTCACAGCCTTCGGCACATGGAGAACGGAGACCAAGAATGCGCATGAATGTGCGCCAGAGGAGACGAGGAAGGTAACGGTGCAACGGTGGATCTAACCCTATCAACAATCACAAAAGGAACTGTAAGTGGGAAGATTGACACGACGTCTGACAAACCCACAGATAATGTCTGTTGCGTTATCAGGGATTAATGTTCCCAGTTCCGGGTAATCCCCATCCACAATCCAACCTCGGGTATCCTGCGCCATCAAGGCGCTTACCTCTTCTTTAAATTCGTCGGCCTGCGGTCTTTGCCATCCAGATTTCCAGGCGCTTTCATCGAGCGGAATGTGAGGAACGTTCAACTTTGCGGAAAGGTAGGCACTGAGGGTGGACTAGGGGACGTGTAACTTGAAGTTTCGGGAGGAATTTGCAAGACCCACCTTGCCCGTCCCTAAGAGCTCTCCCTCAAGACGACTGAAACATAGAAAACTCATGCGGGACTGACATACCACAATTTCCTATTAAGTGTATCCTATAATTTCCATGCCCGTCACCGAGAAGAGGCGGGTTGAAAATTGGCATGATGGTTGAGGACAACTTCGAGGAGTACCAATTGGACACGCGAAGGAGTGTAATCCCCGACCCTCACGGAGGGTTGTTCTCACCTAACCCAATTTCCTTGTAAAACATAAAAGAAAAATCGTTTGTCTATACTGCCTCGTGTCTTATTGCTTCGTCGTGTTATCGTGACGATCAGTTCTGTCGACCATACATGAGAATAGGTTTCTCAAGAGTCGGGGACTTAGCGCATGTGCGCCGCTACGATATAATCAGACTGCAATGTCACGGCATCCGATGGAGTTACTCAGCCCGTGTCGTTGCGGTGCCGCAATCGGGCAGTGCGCTGCTTACATGTTACCGTCACGGCATCTAGAAAGTTCAGCGCTCATTCAAAACATGCAGCCTGAGTGAGCACAAGCCTAAATTAAGCTGATGAGTCTGGTAGACGTCAAAATTAGTTTACGTCGGCTGATGCCCATCAGCTGGTGGTGTCTCGAGGATTTCTGTCGCTTGTCACTACAACCTGCCGCATATAATTTATTTGTCCCCGATACATCGATGTCGGATTGTCAAAGATGGAAACTACGCAGTTTCATAACTTACCACGTTATGAAACTTCCTCCATGTCGTCGTCATCGTCATCTTCATCCTCGTCATAATCCTCCATTGCCACGTCACCGTTCGCCTCAGAGCTCGGACCAGGAACATTTTCTGCTTTGACCTAGAGAGTAATGGATAACTCAGCAAAAAAAACAAAGATATTATGCATTACTACACCAACCCCTTCCCTGGCAAAGATTTCCGAAAGTTCCCACATGCCATTGTGCTCTCCGCTACGATGGAGGGTGGCGATTTCATTCAGTACTTCTTTAAGGTAAACCTCGGGCTGCTGGGTCCGCTCCCTCAGAGGTTTAAAACTCCAACGCGGTTGCTCGCGGAAAAGTTGAAACAACAAATCCAGCAACTGATTCCGCGGTAAACGGGCCATGCGTTCAAAGGTACCTTTGACAGGTTTTGGTTTTGTTTTCTGATCAGAATCGTAAGTGGTTTCCCTACGCAGTGAAAACGGACGCTGACAATCATATCAGCAAACGAGCCAGTGGCCACACCACTGCTCAATCTATTGATTCCGCCGCGGCCACCGCTGAGGCCCGCCTCTTCAATCATGCGAATTTGTCTTCGTGGTGTGTTATATGCGCGACTTCTCTCCCGCATTTGTCGCCTGTACGATTCGTTGAAAAGAGGCCTCAAACTGCACTCGTGCTTGATACGACCTGTCAGAATTGTTGTCCGTGCGCGAGGATTATATGTATGTGCTGCGGCTGTCCCTGCGGGAGGAGGAACAGGGTCTTTGGGGCGTTCGGCAACAACGAGTTGGTTTTCTACAGCTTCATTCACCATATCCAACTCGTATTTATCCACATGGATACCATTCTCTCCAGCAGGTATGTATGCGGCATCCGGGGGGAAAGAAGGTAGATCTGCTGCACGAGGGGTCGGGTCGTTCGGATCGGGAGGCAGAAAGAGGAATATGCGCGGAGACCGTCCCGTAGAGCTGACAGCATTTTGATAGATACGTATTGTCGCAAGGTGAACGTCTTCTCTATCAATAGCTGCCCATCGTGACATCAAGTGTTTAGGTATCTTTCAAAATGAACATAAGACGCGTGGTAAGACAACGACTCTCCAAATATGCACAGTAAGAAACGAAGCTCGTTTCGGCGCTCATGTTTAAGCTGAATCAGATAGATGCTCACTTTGACTAACCAAACTCTCCCGTTCCCTCTGTCTAACATAAGCTCCTCGTCGGGATCAGGTTGCGTATCCTCCTCGTGGGAGGCCTCGGGTTCGAACCGTTTATTGTCTTCCTCCACGGTTAAATCGTCCATTTGTACTGAGCAATAATGTTGAAAGAGGAAGCTGAAGCTGTTTCGGCTTTTCGCGACGTGCCACCATTGTATTACGTAAGAACACCTCGGGTTTTTCCGGAACGAGTACTCTGCTAGATCTGTTCACTTCATGAAAAGCAGGCTCGTCTCCCTCTTGTTTTTACCTGTTCTTCGCTGACGAGCATATCCAGCCGAGTGTGAAGTTGTAATAAATGACAATCCCACCATGTCACCGTGACAGTGCGGCGCTGGGAATAAACTACGATGGGGGTGTTGCTGACAATAGCGCGATACCTCCAATCATGGCATGATTATAACAGAAAGTTTGGGATTTGGCCGGTTTGGGTCCTTGTTTGTATGTAAATGGGTCCAGCCACGAGCTAACAGGCTCAGCAAATCTTCTCTGCCACCCACCCTCTCCTCTATCAAAGTATTTCCATGTCTGCCAACTTCTCCAGCCTCCCAGTCCTCGACTTTGCCCTCACCAACGACGAGGCTCATAAGTCCGAGTTCATCGACCAGCTAAGACATGCGCTCATCAATGTCGGCTTTCTCTACCTGAAGAACCACACCGTTCCACAGCAAGTCATTGAAGATCTTACCGGGTATATCCCCCGTCTCTTCGATCTCCCGCAAGAGGCAAAGGACAAGATTCTCATGGCCAACTCCCCTCATTTCTTGGGGTATTCAAAACTTGGCGCGGAGCTCACGAAAGGCAAGACAGATTACAATGAACAGTTTGATTTTGCAACCCCACACGAGACCCAGTGGAGACCCGGCGCTCCTGAATACTTGCGATTATGGGGGCCTTGCCAGGTGTGTGATCGCCTCACGAGGTCGATGATCCGAGCTGAACCGATCCGGTTCCTAGTGGCCCGACGAACGGCTCATACCGGGATTCCGAAATGCCATGGAGACTTACCTTGCACACGTGCAGCAACTCAGCTATCGCTTCATTAGTTTACTCGCGGAAGCGTTCGGTCTCCCGTCGGATGCGCTGAACAAATTCTATGATAGAGACGAACTGATGCAGCACAGAGGAAAGGTGAGATTGGATGCAGGAGAAAGGTTCCCACCGCACCCGGTACCGAAACGTGCTTCTAGGTCGTCAGGTATCCAGCCAACGACGGGTTGCTCACCGATCAAGGCGCCGGCCCTCACTACGACGCTGGCTTCCTCACATTCGTAAGAGATCTCCGCGGCCCCTCAGATAATGCGCCAAGCCTGATCCGTGTTGCAGCTCCTCCAAGCTTCTCCCCATCCTGGCCTCCAAGTACAGAACCTTTCCGGCAAATGGATCGACGCATCTCCTATTCCCGGAACCTTTGTCGTGAACATTGGAAAGGGCGAGTGACGATGCCTCAGCTCCGTTGTCGACCCGCTGACACACTCGTTAACAGCCCTTGAATTCGTCACGCGCGGTCTCGCACGCGCCACCTCTCACCGGGTCCTCTCCCCCCCCATCGGCTCGACGCCCCGCTACTCTGTACCTTTTTTACAAAATATCAGCATGAACGCACGTCTCCTCGACGAAGTGCTCGACTGTACGTCCTTTCCCATCCCATGTCATGCGTGAACGCTGACTCGTTCATCACGCACACGAACAAATAGTCCCGACAGACATTCTGAAGCTCAAGGAACTGAGAGGTGACCCCGCCACGACAGATTGTACGTGACACTTCCTTCCATGCCCCCTTCTCTTCGAGCTCCCGCACTCCCGCCGCGCGCGCACGCGTCTGATCCCCATCCTCTCGCACGTCTCGTAACAGCCATCAACTTCAGCGAATTCGATCGCGAGCCTTCCGGTCAAGTCAACTTGATCGGCCGCGTCAAGTGAGTTCATGTGCTGCACGTCGGCAGCAGCGGTTTTGGACCGTCGGATGTACGACACTGACGTGTTGTATTTAGGAGCTACCCCGACGTCGCCAGACGCCACTATCCAGACTTGTTTAGGCTGTATTTCCCGTCTGGGCTTCCGAAACAGTTCAGTGCGTATTAAAGAGACATGTGTTTCGGTATCTGGACGCCGACATGAAGAAGCGGATAACATGTACTCACGATCTTATGCATACTCATATCATGGATATACAACACTTACCGTGTCCACGGGCCGCGACAAGTCGGCGATCATGGATGCATCCGCAAGCAAAGCAGATCTAAAAAGTCCAACTTGACTTATAATTTTGTCAATTTAATATGAGGTAATGACACGGCAGTGGATCAGATCCCAGTTGGCCGACGACGCTGACGGAGATCGCGATTACGAACGACAGCAGCTTTCGCTGGTTTCAACTCTGTTCACTTCATGAAAGGAATCATATCATCAGGCTCGTCTCCCTCTTGTTTTTACCTGTTCTTCGCTGACGAGCATATCCAGCCGAGTGTGAAGTCGTAAGTAATAGCCATGGTCCATGTGCGCTGGGAACAAATTGCGATAGAAGTGTTGCTGACAATAGCGCGATACCTCCCAGCCTGAGCAGCGTCGAGGGTGGCCCGTATGTTTCGGTTCTGATTTCACGATACTAGATCATATCCTGAACTTCCTGTGAAGTGGATAGTGGGAAAGATAATGACCTCTCTTACAAATCTGTTTATCACGATGTCCGACGGTATTCAAGCGAAAAAAACATAATATTCATGATGATTGCGAAGATCTGTACTTCAATATACCGTGCGGTATTGTTTTCTGCATTCACCATTTCCTTTCCAATTGCGATACTCGAGGTATGCAATACCGCCCTTGACGGTCTGCCAAGAGGCTCTGGAACTGATGTCCTTGCATCCTCTACCACGAATGGCTCAGAACGATCATGAAGTAAAAGTCATCCTACCTGTTGACATCCGGTCGACTAGCCTGAGGGAACTCGACATTAATATCACCCCGCAGGGAGAATAGTACCGCAGGGTAGGCGGAAGGGATCTCTTAATGAGTACACTTGAGCCAGAATAAACCGCAGCACAAACATCTCCAGCAATATTTTTCTGTTTGGAGAGGATGACTTCCAGCTTGGCCTTGAACTGAGCGTATATCTTTCCACCGAACCACCTACGGGCATCGCCTTGGATCAGTCGTCAGCAACACGAGATCTAAAACTCACGTCGTAAACTCAAGTTTCCAGGCAAGACCGGACACGAAAGGGTCATAGTTGAATGCCTCGATGGACTCGAATAAGGCTAGTTTCTTGACGTCAAAGTATTGCCTGGCGATGCATATGTGGTCGTGATGTATCGAGCGATCACCCGGGATTCAAAGAGAACGAGACCGTCATCATCCTAACAACGACCGTCGAAACTAGCTTTCGTGCGGTTTGATACCGCAATCAGTGGCTAAGAGACATTGCGTACCGCAAAGGCGTGGCTATGACAAGGGACCTGTTGGGGGATTGGGCGAAATGGAGAAGTGTTCCCCCCCCGGATTACTACCTGCCAGTGACCAGGGGCCCGGGGACAAGGCTTCAACTTGAACCGGGGACTCGGACTCGGAAACATCCGAAAGCGTATCATGCTACGCTTCCACACTAAAAGGCAGGCGGTGATACGGCGCTTGGCCAGGATGATGTTGGCGACGCAGCGTGGAATGACAGAAACGCTAAGCATCCACGGAATAACATAGTATGTGTACAAGATCAATCGATGAACCGCCCAGTGGAGTACTACTAGGTGCAAGTAACTGTTGCCTCCAAGAGCACAAATATAACCTTTCGTAAATTCCGATTTCCAAATACCATGGAGCGTGCAAAACTGACATGAAGCTCTCTCATACTGTGGTAGACAAGTCAATCAAAGTAGCAACTCGGGGAATTTGGGTAATTCAATTCTCGTCCGCCTCAGTGCCGAACAAGATTGATATGAGCTAGGGCAGTGCCTCGCAGCAGAATGATCCGATCTCAATGAATTGAATCTTGCGAAGAGAGGAACCACGAACCCGGCGCAGATGAATCTGTGAAATGCTCACTTCTAAGTGCTCGTTGCGTCCGCACACGTATCTATCAGGCTGGATCCCCACATGATCCCAGCATAGCCAAGCGACCGATATATCAAAGGTACTAACGCCATCCTTCCTAGTATGGATTACTGAAAGCACTGGTGTGTACACAGCTCTGATCAATCAATGAGACACTCGCCAGAGTATAAAATGAACCCGGGGTTGGCCACCCCGAACGGGGATCCCAGTCCATTGACGTCCCAGCCCATCTACTAAACGGAATTACCCCCTTGAACGTTTCATCATGGTTCTCAAAATCCATGGTCATGCTGTCGCACCTCTCGTCAGATTAGTAGCCGAAGTGTGCAAAGAAAAGGAGATACCTTACGAAGTCGTCAACGTTGCTGTGTACAAGGGGGAGCACAAGACTCCAGCGTTCAAAGAGTTCCAGCCGTTCGGTCAAGTCCCATACATTGTGAGGAACGCTTTGCATAGTGGGTTGTATTCGCTGACGAGGTTGCGTGCAAATCAGGATGACGATGGGTTCATCCTGTACGAGTCCCGCGCAATTTGCCGATACCTTGTCAAAAAGTACGAGGGACAGGGAACCCCAGGACTTGTACCAAATGACCCCCAAAGCGAGGCGTTATTCGACCAAGCCGCATCTGTCGAGTATTCTAATTTCTACCCGTTTGCCTTGGGCCTCGCTACGGAGAAGATCATTAAGAAGTCGCTACATTCGATCTCTTTGAATTCATAAGAACTCACGTGCTGCTGCAGGCACAGGAATTTGCCTGCAGATGAAGCAAGGGTGGCCGAGTATCTCGCAAATCTGAACGCGAAGCTCGACGCCTATAATGTCATTCTCGGCAAACAATCGTACCTATCGGGAGAAGTAAGTTCCCGCTTTGCTAAGATCGACAATTTAACAATGGCTTTCTGCAGAGCATAACCTTGGCAGACCTCTTTCATCTCCCATATGGGGCCATTGTGATTGAAGAACTCGGATACAATGTACTCGAAAGCCGGCCCAATGTTGCGAGGTAGGATTTCCCGATCCTCTGAACACCGGGGAGTTCATTGTTGATGGGTCATGACAGATGGTGGGAGGCGATATCAACAAGATCAGCGTGGCAGGCCGTGAAGGTCAGCGCCTGAAATCCTTGCGGGCTCTTCTGTGTACTTGTATCAGTATCGAAAATACTTGTATCAGTATCGAAAAGTGTCGAGACATCACCATTCGCGGCATGTGATCTAGGGATAGTCAACTAGTGTTGAAAGTCGATGCCATCAATACAATTCTTCCATACATACCTCCAGCTCCACGGGATCATATAGTGCACTGATAATCGGTACCTTATCGATGGATTCCATCGGAGTCAGTTGATCATCGATCAGCGTGGGGTGCGGCTCACGTGGCAATCGGTTGAATTGAGGAGACTGCGGTGTTTGTGTTTCTGCGTTTCGTTCATCGGATTTGCATGGCTGGGACACAATTCCAGATTCAGGGAACGATATCAGAGTAAACTACATAGATACGAGACAAAACCTACATCCTGACTATCTAATTCATCGTACATTACCCAAGGGAGCCAGCGGGAGGGCTTCCAGTGTCGATGCCTCCGTCAACACGAACTCGAAAGATGCCAACGAAGGCCATGCCTCCGGTCGTAGCCTCTTCTTAACATCCTCCCCAGTCATCCATGCACCATAGAGCGACATTTCTACTCTCAATCTTGACAGCCCTGCATCAACCAACGGCTCCAGCGCAGCGAGAAACCCACGAACGTATTCGTTCCGAGAGTTGACATACGTGCGACTCATCGTGACCTCTAGCGAGTGTACAGGGGGGTGTCGCTGGGCGAGGAATGTGAAGAAATGTCCGTATTCTGATACGCTAGCGAAGCGATTCCGAAGTTTAAATGTTACTGAGTAGAGGTATGGCGAACAGACCCGAGAAACGATGTCAGCGGCCCTACTGGGCTCGTCGCAGATGAAGAGATTCTCCACGCGAGGAAACGTGCTAGGCGGAACACCGGTCTCATCTAGTTGGAACGAAACCTCTGAGCCACAGAGAAGGGTGACGCCAAGATTCAGAATCGGAGAGGTAGATAGAAGACGCGAGAAGCTTTGGAGGTCGGCGGGGAGCATGTTGGCGACAATATGGACTGTATGGAGCTTCTTGAAGTCCAAGGGCCGTAACCCTGTCTCGAGGTGTAGTCGATATACACCAATTATGTAGAGTTCCTCCAGAAAAGGTGCGTCATGGGCAGCTTGACGCATGGAAAGCTCGGCACGACCATCTAATGCATGTGCATATTCGGGGTAAAGCGACAGGGAACGCAGTGATGATGGGAGGAGTTTCACCCCTGGGGTCAATGTGTTGACAAGGTAGCAACGGAGTTGTGATAGTCTGGGAAAAGGATCTATGCCGGTTCGAATGGAAACAAGCCCCTGGTATAGAGCACGGTCGAGAAGACCTTCTTGGGGACAAATACGTCGCACGCGATGCGCGTACATGTCAAAGAGTTTCCATTCCTCTGGAGGAGGACATTTCATCAACGGCAATAGGGCGATGTCGAACCTCGGGTCCTAACAATACCTGAGCTCCCTAAAAAGTGTATTGTAAGAGTGGCTTACCCGTATTTCTTCTTGGACCGGCGTGGGTAGTAAAGGCACGAATGGAGAGAACGAATCCATGTCTGCCCACAGGTAATCAAGTGCTGCGCCAGACACAACTTTTGAACTATAGGCTAGGGATACCATGGACCTTTTATCATCAGCCAAGTTGTCCATAATTACCCTTACTATCTCCGAAATATAGAATATGCGGCAAGAGTAGTCCATGGTGTAGCCCGATATCTCGTAGTCGGTATGCAACGATGCGGAAGTCAAGCGGAAGAGGGTTTCGGATTCCAGAGCCGCTTGGCACCCAGAATGGAAAGCAACTTGAAGGATGATGAATAAGAAAAAAAGTCGCTTTGACCCGAGGGCCAGAGATAAAGCTTTGCCCCTTGTTCACAAATATCTTTCCCCCTTTCTCCTCGATTAACAGTACTGAAATTAGTATATACTAGGACACCGAGAGTATTGATAGTGACTGGCCGACTTGGCTTATGGAACCAAGACGGTAATGCGGGAATAATGTGTAGATTATTTGGTCTATCTACCCAATCAATCTTATCTACTATTTTTAATTTCCATAGATAGATATGCACTTACAGTGTGATTGCGAATGCTCGCACGTACCCGTGCGCTTGTTGAGTGGAGGTGGGGGTGAGCGAGCGAGCACACGCGAGGATGGAACGACACCGCTCGCGTACAGAAAACGAGGTAGTGATGGGTGGGCAAAGGCAGGTATGTGCACCTGCACGCGGAGTGGAATGATATGCTCGTTGCATGTCGGTCGGTATTGCTTGCGAGTAACGAGTTCGTCGCTCCCCTGCCGGCTACAATTATCTGGTTTCTGACGCCGACCCCTGGTACTTGCGAATGACGAAGCTTGATCGTGCCGTGCTGACGGTGTAAGCGGTTTAAGGCGCGTTGCTTCAAGAAAACTTTGATGGCTTTCTCAGTGCACGACCCTTATCTTCCGGGAGTGAGATGTGGAGAGGCGAGATAGCAGATTGCGGCAGATTGTGAGTTCTCATGTGACTGGCATTTCCGGGTGGACTCTTCCACGTCTCGACGGTCTCATATACGATCGTATGAGTCGTACAGGACATGGTAAAGTGGCACTGTAATTTTTCTTTGTGGTGTAGTCCCATCGTTCTGGAGGATTTCTGGCAGTACCGACGAACTTCAAGTTGTTCCCGATGCAGCTCGAAAGTCGCTGGGTAGGTGATCAGTGATCACATTAGGCAACGAACAGCATATGACGGCATACAAAGAGAAGCGGAACAGGGGTCGGCATGATGATATTAGTTGGCAGGTTGATCGGCTCCTTTGGTAGCTCATTCGACTCGCAGGAAAACTTGAACATGCTGCGACCCGACGCTGGCGATCGTTCCTAATTAATAGGCAAGGGGCGGAGCAGCCCAATGTGAGTCGGCGCACGGTCAGTCAACAGGGTACCGTAATATTGGGCTCACGATCATGTGGCCCATGACCATGATAACAGTTCGAGTTAGACGCGTTATATTCCAACAGCCCTCCGGGCACCACTGGACCCGTCTGAACGGTATCCC
Organism: Hortiboletus campestris; assembly: GCA_038090935.1. Taxonomy (NCBI): domain Eukaryota; kingdom Fungi; phylum Basidiomycota; class Agaricomycetes; order Boletales; family Boletaceae; genus Hortiboletus; species Hortiboletus campestris. Next base: position 11,345 of record JBBPNN010000218.1, read on the forward strand.
TTAGTCACTCTCTAGTTCTTGGTGTGAGGTACGGTCATTTAGTTTCAGCGAGAAGCAAAGATGGCGCTACGTCAAGCAGCGACGACGCTAAGACAACAGGAAGATACAGAAAAATGGCGAGAAGGGCGACTGGAGGTGTGCAAACAAACCCTAGGCTAGCAGTCGTGAGAGACATCTTTCTGTCCCCCTTCCAGGGTCCAGGAATGTTTTGACACTCGTGATGAAGTTACGTACTACACAGTCACGGTGCTGAACCCCGCGTATAATTTTCCTTCACTTTTGCTCCCAAGTCAAGTTTTTGAGGCTCAAGCTCCAAGTTCCAAGAGTCACTGAGACGGTCTCGACTCTCTTGAGGGATTTGTAGGCATGGATAGTGTGGGTCTCTCTGACTCGACTTTTCCACGTTGACCACGTTGACCACTTCAAGGGTAGAGGAAGCGTACAGCGATATTGACAATCGCTGGCACAGATCCTGGTGGAAGGGAAGGCATCCAGGTCCGTAGATAACATTGTATCAACGCTCACCATCAATAACCGTCATTGAGTAGGCCGATATTAATACATTCGCGGCGCACGGATGCCATGGAACCAGCGTTGTGACTGCAGTCACTGCACAGAATACGACTGGCGTGCAGAGGCTTGTTATGCCCCCGGACTTTGTTCAGCAGCAGGCTTGTGTTCCTCGTTGATGCTCGACCCTGATTCCCCTCTGAACCATTCACGTCTAGATAACATCTACGCTCGAGGACGTCCGCGTGCACGCAATCAAGACTGGAACCCTTTTCAGTTCTGAAATTACAAAAGCTGTTGCATCGAGCCTCAAAACCCATTTTAGAACACACGGCCGTGTTCCATTTGTCTGTGATTCCGTCTATGTCTCGGATTATGGAGTTGTCCTGTCGGGGGAAGATGTCAGAACGATCGTAAAAGAACTGTTTCCTCTTGCACAGGTCATAACGTTGAGGGAAGCGGAAGCTCAATATCTGCTTAACATTGAAGGTCAACCTTGCAAGATCACTTCACTCTACGAGATGCTTGTGGTAGCTCAGAGTCTTCTGGCCCTTGGACCTCAAGCTGTACTTTTAAAGGGTGGCCAGACCATCCTCTCCGTGAACGATATTCTTTCATTGGAAGCTCCAAATGGTGCCGTATTGGATATCAGGTCCGACTTCCCCTTGGGTGACAGTATCGAGATCCTTGGAATTTGCAACACCCCAGAGACCAAAGACCGCGTTGTCGATGTGCTTTGTCGCCGAAGCACCACGGAGCCTGTCACATTCACATTCACTCTGTACCCCCGGCTGGTCTTGAAATCAAAGAACGTTCAAGGAGCGGATGCTCCACTCAGTGCGGCACTGGCATGCGCCCTAGGAAATGGGTTCTCGGGTAATGGTTTCCCACTGATCAGTGTACCCAGATTTCTTGCTCACGTTTTGTAAATTATAGTGGAGGAGGCCGTTACACAAGCAACGACATTTACACAGTTGGGAATCGAGACTGCTGTGTCTTTTGGAAAAGAGTGTGGTTCTTCGAGCCTGAACCACCTGCACTCGACGTCCAGGCTCATTGTTCAGCCGTAAGGGTGTCATTTTAAGAGACCGCGTTACCACTGGACCATTGTCACAGAAGAACGTCAAGATGTGTATACCCATTGACACTCGAGTTTATTCAGAAAACGGCAGCGGTATGGAAACAATATGTGCGACACGATTTCGTCGTTCAGCTGGGAAAAGGGACTTTGGACAATAGATCGTTTCAACACTTCATCAAGTGAGACACCTTTGACTTTCATGGATGTAACCGTCTCACAGGCGCGGATCAGGCAGGATTACCTGTACTTGAAGTATTATGCCAGGGCATATGCGTAGGTCTATTTCGCCGATTTGGAGATCGCTTCACCACGAGCGCACAGGCTGTTGGCTGCCAAAAGCAACGACTTTGCATCGATTCACGCCGCCGCCGAGGCGATCCTTGGCATCGTGGAGGAAGCAAACCCGCATGCATCAAGGTCATCCGAGGGTGTGTCCATGTTTCTTGCGGCTTTCTTTTTTCGTCCGCTCAATGGAAGGCAAGGTGGACCATTCAAGTTACTTATGTCGAGGAAAAATGCCGTGCACGCTGCATTCTCTGCGCAGTGGGGGACATCTCCCCAAGATTTGGAAAGGACGCCCGAGTCACCTGCCACCACCGCGTATGGTGCGTTCCTTATAGACACGGGGTTGCAAGGTAGGTCCCGATTTGATCTGCGTTTCTCGGCCTCGGAAATCCGATTTCTAATCAAGGTGACACTTCCATACTCATCATGGCGGTGGCCGCTTGCCTCTTGGGATATGGGGAGGTAGGTCTGTGGTTAAAAAGGGAGGCTCAGAAACCGGATTCTTGGGTTATGTGGGAAGGTAACCCATATCTCGAGTGGATTGAGGAATACGCCGGAGAGGGGTATCAGGCAGGGGTTGTTGCTGGTCTCAGTGAATACGGCATTTCGTTGCCCCTCTCGAACCGACGGCATCTAATGGATTCCCTCCCCCCTTGCAGAATTGATGGAACATTTGGCAGAAGAGGATCCTCCGTCGAAACCTCGATACCATGCGTGGTTTTCCGTTTGGGAGAGAACTGTGCGCTTTGAGAAAGCATTTTGGGACATGGCGTTGAACCTGTCGTAATGTCGGTTCGTCGACATGTTCTTACTGATGTATACAAACTGTGTAATAGAAAGCTTCGACTCCTTGCTGTATCTGATCTTGCACGCAGCAGGTCTCGTACACGCGCTCTGCTGAATAATAGATTAAGCCTTGATCCACTGCACAGAAGCTGACAGTGAGCAAGTCACCACTTGTCGGGTCCTTTCACCTGAAGGACTCGGAACATCGTCTTGTAGTAGAGGCTTACCAAACGTTTTCAGGAGCAACTCGAACGTCCAAAAGCCAGCTAACATCTCGGCGAACAGTACACGCGCCAAGGAGCTGAGCTCAGAACAGTTTGACCGTTGCAAACAGGACCCAAGTTGTTCATGGGTACTTATATGTTTGTTGCGCTGGCGTACGTGAGCATCTCCATCCGTAGCCTCTTCTCCCTCAACAATCCCGGTGGATCGAATCTCTAATACAAATAAAATTGCCCACGTCAGCGGCATCGTCTACATAGACCTTGAAATGAGGTGTATCGTATAATGATTGAACACGGTACATGTCTAACACCGCCAACGAACTCGACGGATTCCTAATATTATGGACAACAAATGAGTATAACGACCTGATTGAGAGTTCGTCAGACCTATCACCAAAGTCATCTGTCACGCTCCCTTGTACGATCCCGTTGATCGTACTGCTTTCCCTTTCTATCTCTCTCTCTCTCTCGGTTGGGATCGCCACGACCTCGGACGCGAATTCTTTCCATCTCCCGGTCTCGGTCCCTGTCCCCATGATCCTTTCGCTCACGTTCTTTTCTCCGCTCGCGATCATCGTACTCGCTCCTTTCCCGGTCTGCCGTGCGATCATCTCTCTCCTTGCGTGATGGTGAACGAGAGCTTCGCCTGGAAACCGTACCCGATCTGCTCGACCCGTTTTCGCCTCGCCCACTCTCCTTTCTAGCGACGGGGATGTAACGCATGTCTCGACCCTTTGGCTTCTTCTTCCCACTCCCGTCGTCCTCTGGCTCCCGTTCTTTCGCACCAATGCCTAACAGGGCAGGGCGCGCCTGTGGCAGGTACAGATCCGTAAGGCCATTCTTCCTTCTCTTGTCGTACTTGGCGGCGACAGCTCCGTCGGTCCAACCCATACCGCGTAGCATAGCAGCCCCAAAAGCCGATATGGGGATGCGTTCGTAGTCATTCGCCGTAGCGACGTCTGGTAGTTCTTGAACGTCTTGCTTCAACGCATCTGCTTCTGAAAGGGGAGGCACGGGGATGATCTCGACAACAGCGGCAGATTCATCTTCGCCAGCCAGGATTGCCCGAAGGGCTTTTTGGTCTTCGGTTTCCTCGACGACCTCGGCCGCGGATTGGACCGCCGACACTACCTCCACCATCGCGGTACCATCTTCCTCAGCCTCCACTTTAGCCCTTTTATGGATCTGTAGACCAGATAGTTGAGGACCAGAGTTGATGGTATCTCTCGTTCCGAGGCCACCAACACTCCCGTCTGCGCCGGTTGCCGCAAGGGCAGAACCTGGAACGAAGGAAGGCGTGGCGCGGGAAGTGTGGGGTTGGATACGGGAGCAAGCTGCACGACGTCTTCGTGCTGCTTCACGCCAGTCGGGGTTGGGTTGCGTGGGGATGACTAGGGGTGCTTCTTGGACAGATATTTTTCTCTTTTTCTGGTGAAAACTAGAATGCCAAAACATGCGTAACAACTTTTATGAGTCGAACTCGATGGAACATGAAGATCGATTGCGAATGACGCACCGCTGGCCACCAGGCTGTCTGGCGACGAGGTCCTCCTCATCGCTCGAATCCGTGTGATGGCTGTTATCATCTGCGCCGGTGCCATTTGCAAACACGATTCCAGTCTCTCCGTCATTGTCCGAGTCCTCTCGGGGGCTGAACGACCGTGGAGAACCTGCGAGTGGGCTTCCTGTGGCGGAACTGGCGGCGCTGGCGAGATGACGAGGAAGAGCTGGGAGTTTGAATGGACCGTCAGATTCTGGGCCAGACGAGGAGGGTCGCGATACAGGCGTCGGCCGGCGGACTATGAACGAGACGGGGGAAGGTGTCGGGGCCATGTCGTCGTCGAGTTGAGAGTCGGTGGCTTTGTCAGCAGAGCAGTCTCTTCAAGATGACCAGCATCAGACGCTGGCTTCAGTGTCCACCACTCTCCCGTCGCCCCCCGTGGACGTTCGCGAGACCCTCTCCCATTCTTGCCCATGCACGCAACATGTCCCTTGCATCATCTCAGTCGACGCGCTCTTCCGAAATCCCCAAAATGCGCAGCCTACTTCTCAGGTCGCCAGCTGTCCAGGATCTGGAGGAGCAAGAGCTCGATGTTGACCTGATACCCAAGGGCCACATTAATGTCGTTCTCACCGATCGTGCCGCGGAGGTACGCTCTTCCCAAATGCATGGGCAAGCCATAGATTTCTGACTAGATTCTAGCAACTTCGGCGAATATCAACGCGAGAGGGGAATCCTAACGTAGCCCTGCGCATATCCGTCGAGTCTGGAGGATGCCATGGATACCAGTATAAATTGGGGCTTGCCGGTGCACGCGCTCAAGAGGACTAGTGGGTTACTGTTGCCGCTGCGTTCTCGTTTCGTTTGAGCTCACCATCTTTCCACCAGTCATCTCACTCATCCAGATATCCGTCCCTCAAACTTGTATATCGATGCTGTATCGCTACCCATGTTGAACGGGTCGACGGTCGATTATGCTACCGAGCTCATAGGGAGCTCGTTCCGGGTGACCGGGAATCCACAGGCAAAAGGCGGTTGCGGCTGTGGTGTTAGTTGGGAGCTGAATGATTAGACCTCTTTCTGGGTACCCGCCATACCCTGAATACATCCCTTGCAGGTCAGTTCACTGCTCGAGTCCGCTCTTTCGCTGTCTCGCATGACCGCTATGATGCCGCATAGTCGCAAATCGCCCCACTCTCGCTCTGCCGCCGTATATGTGCCCGTGGCGGGGGCCCAACGAGAAAAGGTGTACAAAGTGTAGATTGATCCCAGATTATAGTCGAGAAATCTAACCTATTCTACTCGATCCAAGCAGTGTCTAATGCTATTGCCCTCTGATTTAATATTGGTCCTTGGCCTGCCCAACCCCTCCCTTGTTTTCGTTTGCCGACCCACAGCTTAGCAAACGGAACACGGTTTCCGTTGATCGGATGAAGACATGACAACGATCGTAGAGACGGGTGCATAGGCGTCACTTTTCTGATTACTGTCTAATTGCTGCGGAACATTCTGTCCCGATACTTTCCATGACACGACCCGGTGGTCACGTGGTTCTCAAAGCCCATCAAACGGCTATGGCTTGAAATATTTTGGTTTTACCATTGAGATTCCGCCGAGGCTCTTCTTCCAGGCTAACAGTTGGTGCCATGGCCCTCATGCAACAGCTCAAAGCCAAAGGTGTTCCGTTTGACGGTATCCCCTTCGAGAGTCACTACCACCTTGGAGAAGCTGGCGCTGCTTTCCTCCTTCCAAGTGGAATCGCCACACCGCTCGAGGAGTCAGGCCAACAGGGTTGCTGTGACCGAGCTTGACAACCGGATCGAAATTCCACCATTAACGCCGAACCGGAGTAAAAGTCAAGCTCCGTCGTAGTCCTGGTGACAGAAAGCAAGTACGTGCCTCGACAAAAGCCGTGGACATACAGCATGCGAGCCTTCTGTGGAACATCGGAATCAAATGCACTACATATCACGAATCATACAATCAGAAAGGTTGAGTAATCAATTGGACATCGACGAGAACGGACGATATTCCAGGCCGGATCTGATGCCGCGTGAATGGTCCGAGCCGCCAATTCAAAATAAGAGATTTGTACTAGTCTCACTCGACCATTGTGAGCGTCTGGCCCTCGTTCTTCAGAAAAGAGTGCAGGGTAGTATCCAGGGTAACACTGCCGTGAGTTTTGGCCCCAAATCATGTGTCACACCGAGTAAGGGAACGATAATCTGGGTGCTCGAGTCTTCTCAAAGACCGCGCTCTCGGCGGAGGACATGTCATCCAAGACGAATGGATGGACTGGCAAGTTGAAGACGGAATCGACCTTGTTATTAGCTCCAACTTTCTCCCCAGGATCTTCGCATGCAAAACACCTCAATGTCCTTATAAGCAGCAACCTACGTGAGATGAACAGAGGATAGACATACGAAAGCAGAATGTCATGCCAGAGACGGAGACCCTGACGGGTAGCTGAACCTGCCACTTGTAAACATCATACATGGCCACAACGTGTTGCGACTACAATTTAGTCTCCTGTGGGTGGACGAAAGAGTCGAGGAATCACTGTTCCTTCTTTACTATCATGGAGAGGAGGAAAATGTATACGGAGCGGAAGGGAAAGAACAATACTGGACCGTCTCATCGTAGGGAACAAGCCTCGTACTAGTAGCGCTGCCAGTGAAAAATAGTGGATCGTTCATACAGTGGATAATAGCTACAAATGCTGCATATCTCTTCAGTAACCAAGTGAAGATGGAAAAAATGTCCAGTCCTTGCATAAAGTGTCGTGAATACATCGTCCGGGAACCCTCCTCAGCCAAAGGTCTCCCGGCTCCGTAAATGCGATCCATCGAATCAACGCACGTTTTCGACAAATCTTCCACGCTCGCTATTGGTTTCTGTTGCTTGCCTCTTTCCCCTTAGCGACATCAATGAGGCAAAGGTTGGGCCAGTCTCCATGCCTGCTCCAGGCTTAACCTGCTCCATGTCGCTTTGCGAAACGCCATTCTTGACGGTTTGGCCACGTTTTACCTCCTCCTCTTCCGCCTGTAATCTGACATACTCTTCTCCCCTGATGCGTAAAAACTCCTCCAGGAGCATCGCATTCCTGGAATTGGCCTTGTATACAGCGATAACCACGTCCCCGACGATGGGAACGATCCCGCCAATGGCAGACACGGCGTTGTTGAACAACATCTTGCCGACGAGCCAAGGCGGCAGATCCGCCTGGCGGGCTTTGCGGACCACGAGGACGTAGTTCAGCGCAGCACACGCAACATCGCCTGCGCCAGGGACGATTCCAATGATGAATGTCCAACCGAATTGGAGACCGCAGAAGCTGAAGCTTTTATCGAGGAAACGTGCTCTCCGCTGGACACTCTTTAGGATTTTGGCATCGCGAGAGGAAATCCCAGGAGGTGCATCGCGCTAAATATAAAAGAATGAGCTCCATCAGAAATGTGCGCGCAGTTGAGATGAAAATGCGGTGTTCACCTTTTTGCGACGCTGTTTTCCCTTGGCGTCGCTGTAATACTCGTAGAGAGGGTCTGGGGGAGCGTAGTTCTCCAAGTGGTGTTGAAAGAGCTTGACGCCTACTTTCTGCATGTACGCCGACATCGTAAGCGCGTGGGGTGGAGGAAGAAGAGTGGTGAGATTTAGACCGGAGCGGTTGTGGGCTGCTTTTACACAGCAGCGCAAATACGTCATGAACCGGGCCGTGGCAAGCCCCGGCACAGCCAGCACAGCCATACTGTATCAAATCGGATTATTAGGTAAGCGGAGCTGTAACACCGCATTACGCACACTCTAAATAGCCGATTCAGTCCCCCCAGCATCTCCTCTTACCATGGTGCCCGACACGCAAAAGCTCTCCGAAGAATATGTCCAAGACAGTTTCCACAGCTACCTCAAATCCTCTCTCACCCATGCAAAGGTCGAGAGGCTGATCGAGCCAGAAGTTCTCGCAAGCGCCGAGGGGGATTTGATGATCACTGGTAAGTGAGAAAATCCCAAAATAATCAAACCTCACCTTCTGATCTACTCTGGTGACGGTTCCAGGTCCTGCACTTTGTCTCTATTTTGCCGCTCTGCGCTGCACCACCGTTCCACCATCGGTGCCACTTCCCAGAAGCTCCAAATCGGCTCCACCCCGCGATCTCACGGAGGCAAATTGCCCTCCGGCCTTCCTTGGCTTCCTCCGCGTCTGGGCATCCACTGTCCCAAAGATACAAGAGCTGCAGCCAGAACATCAACATGACCTCGCCCGCGTCATATGTGGTCTGCAGCCGATCAGTCAACCGATCAACCCCGCAGTCTCTGGGATTGCAGCCGATCTCCGCGCCGTAGCGATCGAGATATCACAGAGACGCTCTTTCCAAGACAGATACGCAAGCGATCTCCAGGCTGCGCTCGACGCGGGCCCTAGTGGCTCCACTCTCAAAGTAAAGACCTCCTTTGTCCCACCTCCCGCTTACGACGGTACGTCGGATGCGTCCAGCTCAAATACCAAGTATGGGGCCGAGTACTGGGCCAAGTATGGGGCCGAGTACTGGGCCAAGCATGGCGCTCGGCCTGTTTCTCCAGCCTCCGTGTTTCCTCCGCGATCACCATCCCCGGTGCTATTCCCGCACAACTCCCCTGGTCTGGAGAGGATCCGTCAGATCATCTATGCCGCCCTTGGGGACGTTCTTGCTGGTAACGTGACACTGGGCCGACTTCTCAAACGGGACCCTCCTCGCGCATACTTTGCTTCCGTTTCTCTGGCCATTGTCGAAGTCGGTACAAGGGCCCTACGATCAGATGGTTCCATTGACGGAGGGCCCGGCTTGCAAATAACCCTAGACGAGTGCCCGGAGGCACTGAAGCCCTTGCTGATCGAATTCGGGAGGATCGGGAAAAAGGTAAAGAAGATCAGAGAAGAGGACACAGATGCGGCCATTGAAGCCGCACAATCAGGAGATGAGCCACCAGCTCCACGACTGGATCGGCTTAGGAGAATGCTGCAAGAGGGTGTGGGTTTCGACCGGGGCCAAAGCGCTAATGATGGAGAGCCGCGTGCTAGAAGGGAGAGTGTTGAAGGGAGAACCGTCGAGCTTTCCAATCGGATCAACACGCTTGCGTTGAACATATCAAAGGTCAAGACATTCCGGGAGCGACAACACGAAGTGTTTGAGATTCTTTCGGCCGTTTGCGGGAGCTGATTGGGAGGGACCAAAGTATAACAACATCATGACCTCGCATCTTGGCTACTGGTTTCGCATTTTTGTATCGATATACCCCTCTGCGCAATCATCTTTGTTCTGTAGAGTATGTCAGACTGTTAATCTTCTAGGTGGCTAAATGTATCCCGTATTTTTACTTATCGGTCGAGTATCTCGATAAATCCATGTAACCACTGGAAATGTCAAATGAGAAACAATGTTACAACTCACACCAGGAGAGGAGGAGGCAAACGAGTCAAGAAACAGGAATGACAACGAGGGGTCAAGCCCACCATGCTGTACTTGTGGTTACCAAGAACAACCACATGAGCAAATCGACTCAGATCATCTACGCGATATGTTTGCCGCATCGGAGAAGAGTGTGGCATTATGTATGGTTCGTCGCGTGAAGCGTCGACTCGACCTGTGAATCGTACCTCGATGGAATGTCCTGGAACGAGAGAGGACCGACAAGTGGGGTCTCAAAGCTGCTAGCCGAGCAACGAGTAGCTAGGTCACCGGTTGCTCACCAGTAACTTCACGAGCGTACGTTCGACATATTGACCCGCCATCTGCAAGCCACGATCAAGGCCGCGAGTGGCCCTTATTGGGCCAGCCCTCGACTGGAACTCAGCAGCCGACGACGACCTTGTTCGGACAATCTGCCAGAGGAACCCAACAACAACGGCCTTGAGACCCGCTGTAGGACTGTAATTTCTTGAATCGGCCATTCAATGCCCACGATTCAGCCACTGCTACGACCCGAGGTTGGTTACATTGGGTTCAGCACTATAATATTGGTCAACGAAAGCTATATATATAAACAATAAGCCCTATCTTGTTCGCCGTGTAAAAGCGACCCATGTATGCATGAGCAGTCATCTAAAACAAGCAATCTACAATTTAAATGATAATGGGAGCGAAGAGACGAACAAGGATGGTGACCACAAGGTCATCTAGTGTTGATGATCCCGAATTGATATCACAAACGAGGTTTGGCAGCATACGGAGAAACGGGAGAACTCGGGCATCCTACTCCGTCGAGCGACTCCAGAGCCTTCGTGGAAGCAACAGCGAGGCGCCGATGCCAACGCAAACCAGCGATAGGAGATAATAGTACACAAACCACGCATGTTCGGGGGTCTTGATAGAAATCGAAAACATGGATGTGGCAGAGGCGGGTCCGATGGTGCGCATCATCGAAGCAAGCAGTTGAGCAATTCCGTTGGTTGCTCCGAGAGAAGCTCGATTGGGGGAAGCTGCTGCGATATAGATGAAGATGCAAGCTAGACGTGTTGGTTAAAAGTGCGAGCTTACGAGTCACGTAAATCAACTCACAATAGGCCAAATTCAATACCATCGCGAAGGCAAGCTGCACCCCGACCAAGGACCAAACCATCCAACTTAATCCCTGGGTTCGAGCGAGAGCGTTGATCAATGGACAAGTAAGAATCACGGGAATGCCGGAAGCGATAGCGACAGAATAGACAGCCTTGGACCCGAACGAATCATGCAAATCCGCAAAGAAGAAAATGTGGAACAACCCGTCCACCAAACCAAAGACAGAAAGAATATTGCCGATACGTGGTGGATCAAGACCAAGTCCACCAAGCTCTATGGGTGTAGCAAAGAAGACCGGTTGTACGGCTCGGAATGTCATCTCCAGTAGAGAGAGTGCTGCATAGTTTCCTGCTGCGATGAGCACGGGCGGTACCAAGAGTGCGCGTAAAGGTGGTGGAGCTTCATCCTCCTTCCCAGATTCCTCAATATTTTCACTCGCTAGTGTTTCACGGGACGGGGTGGGTGAGGGCGGTATACTCTTCACGGCAGATTTCTTGCAGAACTTGGCCGTGATCAACCTACCGAGCGGGACACGGTGAGGGAGAGTCTGATTACTACGTTCAGCCAGACAGTGACGGAGATCAATGTAGAACATACTGACCTCTTTCAAGAACAACAAAGTGACAAGCCAAGCTAAAGCAGTAAACGTCGCGGGCACAGCGCACGCCAAGAAATAAGGATACGTCTTGAAGAAGTCCCAAGTTCCAAAAACGTCTGGAAACCGATCGGCGGGCTTCGATAACCATCCGCCAATATAAGGGCTACGTATATGACGTGTACTCGAATGAGCAAGACTTTGGAGAATTATAGTAAAGGACTAACCCTAAGGAAGCACCAGTGGACCAGGCTATCGGCGTATAAGCATACGCCTCTGCGAGATTCGTGGAGTCTGTAATCTCTACCATCATGCCTTTCATGACACCTACATTTCCATTTAAGGCACCATTCAAGGAACGGCTAATTTAAATGAAAATGGATATTTTCATGAGCCATTGAGAAAAATGCGTAACAAGAGAAGAGAGTACCTCATCACCAATCCCAAAAAGGTCTTCGATAGACCAAAACAATACATCGAAGCAGACAAGCCGAATAAACCAGTCAATAAAACAGGTTTTCGGCCGATACGGTCCGATAGGCGACTCCAGTGCAATACAGTGAGGGCTTGCGTCGCGAAGAATAATGAATGCTACGGCGTTAAAATTTAAGGACGTGGAATGAAAGGAGAGATCATGAAGACACACCAGCAATCCTACATAATATCCAACTTGAGTCTCGTCGCCGTTCGTAATGCCAATGTCCCGGATCAGCTTGAAATGAAGCAAATTGGATGAGAAGGCGTAAGGCTATATAGTCGACCAGGACAAACCTGAGGGGCAAAAGGAGCGATGACTTGGGAGGTGAGCGGTTCCGCGAGCTGAAGGAACAAGATGACAGAAAATTGACGCCAGGGCAATGGTGTCCTGCGCGTCTTCTGTTTCTGAGCCTGCAGCAACGGTGTCTCCTCGTCTACCGCCTGCGAGGACATGGTGGTTAGTGAGAAAGAGTAATTCTTGCGAAGGAGAGAAGCCAATGCGGCTTATAGTTAGCCGGTCATGATGATCATACGTGCTAGCTTTTGTAATGAAATTCGAGTCTCTAGTAACCCGGAAAGTGAGGACTTCGATATCATTTATATTTTAGGTATAGTGCGCACGTTTGTCCCCATTTAGGTAGAGATGCTGTAAGGTTGTTTGCATCTCCACCAATGAGATTGCTACGATTCAACACACGCGATCTCGCATAACTGTTATGTACCTTGTTTACAAAGTCACTGGCCCGGGGGAGAATTGTGGCTGCGACGGTCGCGTTTTTTTTCGCCGTGCGAGTTTCTTGCTACAGGGCAATTGTCCATGTACCGCACCCGTACAGTACCCACACCCGTAATCACGGGTTATCATGGATTTACTACACACACGCTCATCCACACGCACGTGCACACGTGTGCTGGTTCCCCATTCACTGATGATCTCGACAGCCTCAGCAAGATTGAAATTTGAAAACGATAAGAACACCTTCGTCCTCTTTGCTTACCCTCCACACGCTACCCGTACCCAGTGGTCGAGTCTCTCAGGTGTAAGCTGCAGTTCGAGTTCGAGGAGACGCTCGGGAGGAGGCAACTTCCAAACGGCGTCGAGTTGTTCCTTGTGCGTGAGTGGCCTCAATGCCAGCGCGAGGTCGTCGGAATCCTGCTTGCTCAGAAATACGAGAGGTTGAGCATATCACCCGTCTAGTCGATCTCGTGCATACGGTCGGTGATGTGAGGAATGAGACCAGTGAACTTGACTTCGTCGCCCGTGGCTTCGAGGCGCTCGGCAACCTCGAAGGCGACGACACCACCATACCAGTAACCAGTCCACTTGACGGCTACAGCGTAAGAAGACCATCTCATCCATGAGGAACCGGTGCCCGGGTTCGGAACCCCGCACCCGGAACGCATAGAAGGGCCGCTCGTTCCGGAAGTACCTAGCAAGGTTGACGAAGATGAGGACTTCGCCGACACCCGGGTGAACCATAAAGATCGTCGTCTCGTTGCCGGTGAGGTTGAGGGGAATGATAGAACCGTGCTCTTCGGTGCTCGCGTCCTTGGAAATCAAGGCGTCAACGTATTTCGCCAAGCTGGAGACGATAGGGTGCTTGAGGTTCGAAGATCTGGATCGTGGGGATCTCGGCCAACTCAAACGCAACTCTCGCTCTTGAGTCTGATAACACCGATGGAGGAATCACCGAGTACTAGTGTTCGAAGAAGTTTTCGCCAGCAGATATGTCACGACGTTGAGATTGAAGATGAGTCAGCGTAAGATACGAGCCAACGTCTTCTCACGGTGTAGCCTACTAGCTATAGGGAGCATGGGTCTACACACGGGTATGGGCAATAAACCTAGACCCAAATGTCCAGGGTACGGGTTTGTCTGCAGGTTCGTGAATTTGGACCTGCGGACGAGTACACCCGTGGGTCTGGTATATATCGTAGCATTGTGGAATGATACAAGAACGGACATAGGGACTACAGTAGCCACTCGCTCAAATAAAGATGATAGGCTCGAGTCCGTTGCGCTGCCCTCGACAATGGGGTTGATTTAGGAGACGATTGTGGTGGGGGCAACTAGTTGTATTGTCGAATTGATCGTGAGGGTGATAGGATACCCAGTTACTAGTAGAGCATTGACTCGGCCTGGAATGAAAAGTGTAAAGGGATGTCTTACCGCACTCGATAGCGAGCCGGCGATGTCCCCGCTTAACTATTCCAAGGTTCTGATGGTCACGAGTCGAAGTTAGGTTCACATCTCTACAGTTTATAACATTGGTTAACGACACTATCTTGTTCGTTATGCAAAGCGGTCTTTGTATTCATGGGCAGCTATCAAACGAGAAATTTACAATTTTAACACCGATGAGAGTGGAGAGACGAACATGGATGGTGAAAAGTACTACTGAACTTTGAAGTAGTGTTAGTGATCCTGGGTTGGTATCGCAAACGAGGTTGGGCAGCATGCGGAGAAACGGGAAAACTAGGCATCCTATTCCGTCGAGCGACTCCAGACTTTTCGTGGAAGCAACAGCGAGGCACCAATGCCAACGCAAGCGAGCGACAGGAGATAATAGTAGACAAACCACGCATGTTCGGGGGTTCTGATAGAAACCGAAAACATGGATGTGGCGGAAGCGGGTCCGATACTGCGCATGATCGAAACAAGCAACTGAGCGATTCCGTTGGTGGCTCCGAGAGAAGCTCGATTGGGGGAGGCCCCTGCGATATAGATGAAGATGCAAGCTATAGACATGTCGGTTAGCAGTGCGAGCTTATGACTGGCGTAAAACAACTCACAATAGGCCAAATTCAATGCCATCGCGAAGGCAAGCTGCACCCCGACCAGGGACCAAACCATCCAACTCAATCCCCGAGTCCGAGCGAGAGCGTTGATCAGTGGGTAAGTGAGGATCAAAGGAATCCCTGAAGCAATAGAAACAGAATAAATAGCCTTGGACCCAAACCGATCATGCAAATCCGCAAAGAAGATAATCTGGAACAACCCGTTCATCAGGCCATAAGTAGAAAGAATATTGCCGATACGTGGCGGATCAAGACCAAGTCCACCAAGCTCTATTGGTGTCGCAAAGAAGACTGGTTGTACGGCTCGGAATGCAATTTCCAGTAGAGAGAGAGTAGCATAATTTCCTGCTGCGATGAGCACGGGTGGCACCAAGAGCGCGCGCAAAGGTAGTGGATCTTCATCCCCATTCGTAGGTTCCTCAATATTTTCACTCGCTAGTGTTTCACGGGACGGGGTGGGTGAGGGCGGTATACTCTTCACGGCAGATTTCTTGCTGAACTTGGCCGTGATCAACCGACCGAGCGGGACACGGTGAGGGAGGGTCTGGTTACTACATTCAGCCAGGCAGTGACGGAGATCAGTGTACAGAATACTAACCTCTTTCAAGAACAACAAGGTAACAAGCCAAGCAAAAGCGGTAAACGTCGCGGGCACAGCGCACGCCAAGAAATAAGGATACGTCTTAAAGAAGTCCCAACTTCCAAAAATGTCTGGAAACCGATCGGCGGGCTTCGATAACGATCCTCCAATATAAGGGCTACGCATATGACGTGTACTCGAATGAGCAAGACTTTGGAGAATTGCAGTAAAGGACTGACCCTAAGGAAGCACCAGTAGACCAGGCTAGTGGCAGATAAGCATACGCCTGCGCGAGATTCGTGGAGTCTGTAACTTCGATCATCATGCTTTTCATAACACCTATATTTCCGTTCAAGGCGCCATTCAGGCAACGGCTAAACGTTGTCATGAACCATTGAAAAAGTGCATAACGAGAGAAGAGAATACCTCATCACCAATCTCCAAAAAGTTTTCGATAGACCAAAACAGTACATTGAAACAGACAAGCCGAATAAACCAGTCAGTAAGACAGGTTTTCGGCCGACATGGTCCGATAGGCGACTCCAGTGCAACACAGTGAGAGCTTGTGTCGCGAAGAATAATGAATGCTACGGCGTTAAAATTTGAGGACGTGACATGAAGGGAGAGATTATGAAGACACACCAGCAATCCTACATAATATCCAACTTGAGTTTCGTCGCCGTTCGTAATGCCAATGTCCCGGATCAGCTTGAAATGAAGCGAATTGGATGAGAAGGCATAAGGCGATAGACGACCAGGACAAACCTGAGGGGCAAAAGGAGCGATGACTTGGGAGGTGAGCGGTTCTGCGAGCTGAAGGAACACGATGATAGAAAATTGACGCCAGGGCAATGGTGTCCTGCGCGTCTTCTGTTTTTTAGTCTGCAGCAACGGCGTCTCCTCGTCCACTGCCTGCGAGGACATGGTGGTTAGAAAGAAAGAGTAATTTTGTGAAGCAGGAGAGAGGGCAATTCGGCTTACAATTCGCCTACTGGTTAGCCAATCATGATGATCATGGCATCTGATCGCTTTGTCGATGTCCGCTCTTCGGCAGTCACAGATTGCCACAGCAGGATTCAAACTCCGGCCTCAGGCAGTAACATAGACAAGTACCCTGCGGTGCGAGCGGATATGTCAGTATGCATGGTGTCTAATGAAAGGTCATTTTCCCCGAATTGTAACGGCTTAATCAATATACGAGTAGTAGGTGTGATAAGCTCCATCCGGGCGTCATATTCTGGATCAGATCTGATGCGTAATATAAAAACTCCGCTTCGGCCTACGCTCGGTGATTGACGGCGGGACAAAGACCAACTTCATTTTTTGTTCGACCAAATTCACAGATTACAGAAGGATAGTACAACTCTAGGATGCGTCAAGTCAATTGGTGACAATGTCGACTATTTAGTGGACTACCAAAAAGCGGGTAGGTGCCGAATCGGGGATAGGGGATAGTATTTCTGGGGTCTCTGTACCGTAAGCAGGTACAGAGCTTTGCCGCCAACGTCGGTCTATGGAAATTTTCTGACGGATGGCGCACCGCGGGCGCAAGACCCACCGATTCATGACTGATATGCTGGGACCGATAGAAAGCGAAATTGGCAGGCCAAGCTTACTTGCTTTGCACCCCCGCTCCTCATCTTCGGGTGGCTCGGTCCGGTCGAGTGATTAATTGCACGTGACAGACACGTCCAGCAAACGCGTACCCGTTGACCTGGCTTTGGTGGACAAAGCGGACGGTCTTACAGTCCCATCCACGCTTTGGCAACGAGTCCACACCGGGAATGCCACAAGCCGTCGGTTCACAATCATGGATATAAACTCTTCCTCGCGTGCTGAATGCTCTTCACCCCGAATCCACTCCTCCCGCCATTTCCCCCACGGAGTTGGATTGGGTCACGCAGAAGTATATTCCTTATGTCTTTCGCTCTCAGAAGAGAGAAAGAACTTCCTGACATCCCTGTTGACATCGATACTAGCGGGGCTGTGGTAGGGGACGAAGGCCTCTGCTCCATACCTTCTCCAGAGATCGCGACCTCTACGAACACGAACAAGGCACTCCCACCCATAAACGTCGAGAAAACACTGTCGAAAGATGAAATGAGTCGGCTGCACGAACTCTGGAATGAAGCCGGGTTAAGCGCAGTAATTATCACTTACATTTCCCTCACCACAATTGGCTGATCTGATCGTTAAATTTAAAGCGTGCACATCGCAGGAGACGGCGTGGTTACAATACCCCACGTCGAATCCCAGTTCCAATTTCCATACCTGAGCCTGAAAATATTCTGCTTGCTTTTTCTTCTGCTGATCCATCCATAACGAGCACGACTCCCCCTACTACGGGAACACGAAGACGATGGGGATTCCGCAGCGCAAGGTAATGCGACGACCTCGGATTTCAACTAAACCCCTTTTCCTACCTTGCTTTCTTCAGGCCCTTCTCCGAGACGCAGGAGGCAGAGAAGAAGGCTCCCAATGCACTCGAGATACTACGCACGATGGCGCAGGACCGGCTGAAGAAAAAGGTTAGGTACGCCAAGTCCGCACCAAATCTCGGTGACCAGGCCGTACCATTGGGACGAGGGTTCACATTCCAACCTGTTGTGCCTTTACCTGTTGAAGCGGAACTCAAAGACAGAGGAGGCGGTACCCCACGCAACCCGACATCGCCCGGCGAGTTAGCAACTCCTGAAACGGTTCCTCAGCCAGGAGACATGGATGCGAATGCGATCTGGTTTACGATCGATCCCAGCTGGCGGGCCTCACGGGGTAGCGTGCAATTCCAGTTCATTACACCTATCCCCGACAGCCCCATTTCTTTAGGGAGGCCGGATTCGCCGCTTCTACACAGACACCATTCGCTCGATCAGCTCTCGTTCGCAGCGCAGCAATCTAGAGCTTTGAACGCAATGGAAGTTCCAGAGGTGAATCCAAGCGATGAAGTACACCCAATCGACGAACTGCATGCCTACCTAGAGCTTTGAAGGACCGCACTTTCTCCGTACCGGCATTGTCATGCCAAAGTGCACAGCCGCACCACGAATTCTTGTTAGCACCCCCTTGTTGGTCACCTGTGCTGTTGTATCTGTGCTATTGTATCCTGTAGCATGAGCTTCATCTTCACTCCGAGTCCTTTGCAACTACTCCCGATTACTCACAATTGCTGTGGCCAGTGGCCCAATGGCGATAATGGCCATCTGATGAGTCAGCAACGGGACGCACCCAACGTGTCCTTTCTTGTACCTTTCGCATGTGGTGACAGTTGTATTTTCTCCGCATTCCCAGCGAGAAGTTGCGTTTTCACTACTTTCAGTCAGCCGTTGGCTTGATTGCGTGGCCAGAGAAGGCCCAGAAAGGCACCTTCGCGTGACCGAGCGGCCCTCGGGCAATTGTGGTCGGCGACCCTCCGCATGGCACAAGCAGTGCAAAAAATGACCCAGATTTATACGTCAAGCCCGGACGGCACTCGCCGGCTCCATCTCATCAACCACCTCCAAGTTGTACCCTTCTACATTGAATCTTTCCTGTATCCTACATGATCTCCCCACTGCCATCTCCCACTTTCACCCATTCACGCAGCATCTCTGGCAAGCTCCAAATCGAGAATGATAATCCAGCTCTCTCTCTGAAAAGGTTCTTTGCACAGCACGACGAGGATCAGTCATCTCCGCTCGAGCTCAAGCGTCGTGACGTGCAACCTTCCAGACGAGCACCGCTGGGTGAGTCGCTGTGGTTCCCGAGCCAAGATGCCCGCTAGAGTTGTGACCTGTACTAGATCCGTTGTCTGCATCGGACTTGGAGAATAGGCGCAGCCGGGGTCCTCAGTTGACCGGCTCTGCCTCACACCTTTCCTTTGTTACTCCATCCTCAGTCCCCGATCTCCGGGTTTTGCTCCCGGAACAGCCCGTGAGTTCTGGTTCTTGCGGAATGCAGCGTAGCGGTATCTCCGATGCTCTCGTCTGCTCATGGCCGCCTCCCATTCCAACTCTAGGCGCTGCTAGATCGTCGCACAGCAGTCTTGTGGGGCAACAGACATCGCAATGTGGACCTCTGCATAGCCCCGATGAGAAGTCACGTGCCACTTTTCTCGAATCTACTTCTACCCGACACCCACCAGAGTCCTTCCCGACAGAGCTCACTGCGACCATGACCAAGCCTATGCGGACAACTAGGTGGAAGTCCGACAACGTACTTCAGCCCATTCGGCCACGCACTAATTTCATGCCATCTGTACGCCGGCCACCTGGAGAACTGTGGCGATCGGACTCTGGACCGACAAAGGCCGACCATGAGCCTGTCGACATTGCTGATTCGTTGGTATATCCCTTACCACCAGGTCTTCCACCACGCCAACCCAGTGCGTCTAATTCGGACGTGCTACCTTACGGCTCGGTGTCGTTATCCTTGGCTATCGGATCTCAGCCCTTAAGGGCTGTGGAGCAGACAAAAGCCGTGCCACCCATAGGGGCAGAACGGAGCCGGGTTCTATTTATCACGTCACTCAAGTCACACGATCTTTCCAAATCTCCTTGGTGTTCCTCACCACTTTCACCTAGACCACAAGCAAAATGGAAGAACGAGATATACTTTTTGAACACTACATCGCCGGAGAAGGTACAGGTGGCCGCTGGCAATGCCAGTATGTCAAAGGAAGATCTCGAGCGTCTCCTGCGCCATACAGTTCGGAGCAAGTATGCTGCGAAGATCGTATCTCCATTGAGCCCCCTTCGCACCGCGACTGCGGCCCTCTATCTTTCCACCGATCCGGCATACCGAATGCGCATGCCGTCCCAATCGAACAATCCGTCACCCCGGTATTCTAAGTGTCCGCCGAGGCGAGCACGAACGTATGTGTCTTCTCTCTCTACTCCCTAACGTTGTTGTAGTACTGCTGGATCTCATTGTGCGTCTTTTTTGTAGGGTTTGTGACAGGTATCAATCGTTCGACTGGGATACCACCTGCATGCATTGCCAGGAGTGTAATCGGGACATCATCGGCAAAAGGCTACTGGCGTTCCGTTACCGCCAACAGCAGACTCATCACGTCCAGCGCAACAAGATCCACCCTTTTCTTTCCCGCGCCGCGAACTCGTCTGTCATAGATGTCGATCGTATGGTTGTCGCTAACCGTATCCGAGAGGTGTTTGCGTATGAAATGGACGAAGAGGAGAAGTGCCTCTGGGAGGAGGTGGCTGCAGTTACTGGTGCAGGACACCTGCCCTTTTCTCGCGTGGGTGCGCCCTGCGCTGCCGCCATCCACCGGCGAGTCATGGATGACGGGAGCGACGACGGGGTCCATGATGACTACCTGGAGATTCCGGACGATGGCCTGCTCGCAAACGAGTCTGCGACCCTGTTTCGCGATGTGAGTGTTTATTGAACGAGGGAGAGTGGCAATATTCTTTCGACCAGGAACAAGATGTACCGATATTCAGCTGTCGGCGTTTCGTTGTGCTTTTTTTTTTTTGGCCTTCTTGTCGGTATTTTATGCTTTCTTATCGTTTGGGATTAACTGAATTGCAATGTAGTACATAGATCCGCTGCTGTCATCCATACCTTTCGTTTTTCCAATTATTCTTACATACACGGGACACATTGTGACATACTACAATGGACAGGGCAATCGTCTCATCACTCGTTGACATCTCACTCCCAGTGTCATTCGACTGATCCCCTGTCCCCGAGATAACTATCAAAGGCACGAGCACAAAACTCGGTTGCCTTGCCAACTCAAAAGAGATTATACTCCCGCCCGAGCGGCACACTCTTCGCAGGCTCTATCTCCATCAACACCCCGTCCGCGCGCACCTCGTAAATCTCCGGGTCGACGGTCATCTTCGGCAGTGTGTCGTTCAACTTCATGTCCGTTTTCTTCAAGCCACTGCAACCGACGACGGGCTCGACACGCTTGGCGAGGCCGTAGTCTGCGATGGTACCGTTCTCGATGGATATCTTTGAGACAAAGGCGATCGAGTTCAGGGCGGCCGCTGCAGGGAAGGTACCCCACATCGGGCGACCGTAGGAGGGTTGTACGGTGGGTATGGACCCGTTTGCTTCGCCCACCTGTACGCGCGGGTGGACCCGTCAGCGTCAGTCGAACACACGACCCAGTTACCGCGTATCAAAACGTGATGATCACCCATGCAGAGGAACGTACCTGGGCCCAAACGATAACGCCCGACTTGAGCACCATCTCTGGCTTGGCGCCAAAGTTTTCGGGTTTCCAGAGGACGAGGTCGGCGACTTTGCCCACTTCGATCGAGCCGACGTGTGCGCTGATCCCGTGCGTGATCGCACTATAGGACGAGTCAGGGACTTCGCCAGGAAATGAAATTACACGCGCACGGGTTGATGGTGTATTTCGCAATGTAGCGCTTCACACGACCATTGTCACATTCGTCGGTATCTCCGAGCTCGGTGAGGGGACCCCGGAACGACTTGAGCTTGCTCGCAGTCCGCCATGTCCTCGACACGACCTCGCCAACGCGCCCCATCGCCTGTGAGTCGGAGCTTATCATGGAAATCGCGCCCGTGTCGTGAAGGACGTCCTCTGCGGCAACCGTCTCTGCCCGGATCCGAGATTCTGCAAAGCGAAGATCTTCGACGATGGATTTGTCGAGGTGGTGACAGACCATAAGCATCTTTTGACGGAGGGATTAGCAGGTTCGTACGCAACACGGTTATAAGTAATCTCAGCTCACATCAAGATGCTCGTCGAGGGTGTTTATGGCATAAGGACGAGTTGGGTTCGTAGACGATGGAAGAACATTTTCATGTCCGCAGACAACGATGATGTCAGGAGCATGTCCGCCACCTGATGAAACGTGAACACATAGTACATGGTATCAGAACCCACGCACCAGCTCCCTCGGTGTGGTACGTATGGATTGTACGGTCACCAAAGGCCTCGATCGTAGCTAGGGAAAGTGAGTGCGGGTGAATCACTCGTTTGGGACCAACGTACTCTCAACGAAACCACTCTCGTTTAGAGTGTCAGTGTGAATGTTGACCTGGACGTCGTATTGATATCCGACATCGAGACAGTTAGAAATCGCACAGGGTGTGCACCCCCAATCCTCATGGAGTTTAAGCCCTGCGGCGCCTGCTTTGACGATCTCCTCAAGCGCTGGACGACCAGAATCGTTTCCCTTTCCTGTGAACGCAAAATTCATAGGGAGGCCATCCGTGGCGGCCAGCATAGTCTTGATATAGAAGGGGCTAGGTGTACACGTGGTCGCATTCGAAGCAGCGCTAGGACCAGTGCCACCTCCGATCATCGTCGTGGTACCGACAGCGAGGGCTTCATTTACTTGTTGTGGACAGATGTAATGGACGTGTACATCAATGGCCCCGGCTGTGACAATTAGTTTCTCCCCGGCAATCACCTCTGTTGACGAGCCGACGACCAAATCTGGGTCGACCGAGTCCATCACGTCGGGGTTTCCCGCCTTGCCAATACCGACGATCTTGCCATCTTTAACACCGATATCCGCCTACGAACCCATCAGGGAGCGGAAAACTACATGGAAACGCCGTTTTACCTTGTATATACCAGTCCAGTCGACGATCACAGCATTTGTGATGACGAGGTCGAGTGTATCGACAGAGCTCCATCCAGACACTTGGCCCATACCATCTCGAATGGTCTTGCCTATGTCCAAAATGAAGAAACTTTGCGAAACTGTCGGGGCAGCAACTTACCACCACCAAATTTGACTTCGTCGCCATATACAGCCTACGCGGACTTGATACGCTTAACGGATCAGAACAATGATCTAACTCACCGAATCCCGTTCGATCTGGATCCAAAGGCTCGTGTCCCCGAGACGGATACGATCCCCAACTGTGGGACCATACATGGATATGTACTCATCGTGACTTATTTCTTTATCTGTAAAGGATAGAGGGGCATCTGGCTCGGGAAGATGACCAAAGCCTCTGCAGATGTCCTCGGTGATGCCTGCTGCCAACTTGGACGCAATGAAATCAGTGATCCCGTTGCCTCCTTTGACCACTTTATCCCCTGCAATAGAGCAGAGAACGACGGGTTTTACATCGCCAGGCTCAAATCGTACAGCCGTTCCAGCGGGTATATCAAGGCGTTTCCCGCACGCTTTTATCCGATCGAACTCGAGTGCTTTGTTCGTTTCGGCAAAGTGGTAGTGTGAGCCAACCTGTGCTGATGAGCATCTCGGCAAAGCATGTCGACTTGTAGACTTACCTGGATGGGGCGGTCGCTGTTGTTAGTGACTTTGATCTTGATTTTTTCGCGACCGGGGTTGATCACGATGAGTTCTTTTCTTGCGATGATGGCCCCTGCGAGATTGTCGCGATGGTTCAGCGTGGGATCTGTTACCGGGAATATGTCGATAGAGGGGACAGGCAGGAACGATCCGTAAAGCGCAGCTTCGAGATCGCCATGATCAGTGCAGATAGGATCATGTACGGTCACCAGGAAGACGCTGAAATACCACCATTCAGTGTCAGTTCATCATCAAACCACATCGCTAAAGACTGACCCGTCGGCAAAGGTTCCTTCCACTTGGAGCTCTCGTAGCCTGGGAGCGACGCCAGGAAGGACGTGCCTGCGGCCCAACAGGGTTTTACCGAGCTGCATCAATCCGGCAACCGAATGGCGACCATCGCGGATACGTTCTTGGAGTTGCGAAGCGATGAGTGCTGTGGCTTCGTTGATGTTCAGCTGCACTCCCCGCGCGAGTCGCTTCTGCGCAAGGGTGCCGGCCTTGTCAAACCAAGTATTATGATGTGCTCAGCGAGCTTCTATTCGACAAGTAAAAGTACCTGGTGGAGCAAGAGTTTTTCGTACTCCCTCGGTAAGATATACATCCGTGTGGGGTAAATTCAGTGTTTCGTACAAAGTATCGATGGTTGATCACGATAAGGGACGAGGTGGAGCAAGCGAGGCATAAGTATCTCATTTTGGTCATGTGACGACGTCCTTTTCCCACGATTGACAAAAAAAAGCCGGGTAATATTGTTTGTTTGTTCTCTCCAATCTCTGATGGTGGCGGCATCCCGAACGCGAAGTCCGTCCACCGTTTACCTTGTACCACCATGTTTCCGTCTCCACTCGACGTTGAGGACACAAAGCAACGAAGCAAGGTTTTGCGTAATAACACTCCTCATTGTGACCAAAATGACTCGACGGTGGCTCAATGACGGCTTGGTTCACCTCATTGGCCATAATGCGGTGTCGTCATTCTTTCCATAATGTGGAAGACACGATCAGAACCGGGGTAAGTTTACTGGCTTCTCAACAGATGGGCTTTTGTTACATATTCCATTCCTCCCGACCACGAAAATGTCATTTCGGATAAGCACGCCACGGTTACGGTGTCGCTTGTTCTTCGTCATGATGGGCCACGAATGAAGAGTCAACTCGGTCGGTTCGTTTCATTTTCATATCGGATCAGAAGCAAGTTATTATTGTTGACTCCACTTCAATCTTTGCGCCAAACTGTTCGAGGCTGAGGTGTGCGAACAAACTTCCTTCCCGGGATTGACTGCTTTGATTAGTCATCATTTGCCCGATCACATCTGCTCAGGTAGGCACAGCTTTGGTCTTGGCTACAGCATATCAATCCCTTTGTCCACCTCCGGGTCTCACTCTCCTTCCACGCTACTTATGCCTTCGTGTTCTGTCGTTCCTCCTCTCCCTTCGAACCCACGCAAGCGCACCACGTCCTTCTTCGACCCCCTACCCCGAAAGACGTCCCGCACGATGCTACGTCGTACCGAATCGTTCCTTTCCTTGTCTGACTATAACGATGAGAACCACTCGGAAGGTGGCTCATTCCTCCACATGACGTCCTCACCCTCACCCTCGCCCCGCATCGCTCCTCTAAGCCATGCCCGCCTCCACTACAGAGAGCAACGAGGACGGGACACCACGAAACTCGGTCGTAAGCGCGCCCTGTTCACCATTGCCCCAGCCCCATCATCCTCCGGAACATCCATCCTCGAACGTGACTCCAGTGTGGCATCCAAATCACAGCCCCAGTCCGCAGTACCCCACGTTCGTACCACATCCCCACTTGCTCCTACGCGGAAATTGCTACCGCCG
>JBBPNN010000219.1:0-36638 GCA_038090935.1 Hortiboletus campestris
AGGGAAATGAGAACAAAGAATGATTTCGTAACCTTGGAAATGGACGCGAGTAGCGAGAGAGTGGTAATACATCTTGGTGGGGAAAGCCCAACCAGCACCCTCGTAAGCTGAGCCAATAGTCTCATCTGCGTAGATGAAACTATTGATCAAGGTACCAGACCTGATCCTTGTCTCGCAAGGTCTAAGCTGAATAGGATAGACCAGGTGGTCAGCTTGCTTTTCCTTGAGCTCAGTCAGAGCTCGGTACTTCCAACTCTGGAATGTCGGCTCCAGATGGACGTCCTCTAGTTCTTCTTCTTCATTGTCTCCACAGTAATTGTGCCATGGATCCTCCACAGGACGACATGTCCACCACATTTTCCGGTCTCCTGGACCTAGTCTCTGTTGATCTTGAAATTGTGCGAACCGAAGTTCCATGACTTGTTGAGGCGGTAGTCCCGCTTCAAGGACGGAATTGACGGGCAGCAGTACCAAGTCCGTACTGTTGGAGTCCATTGAGGTAAGCATTCTGAAACTCTCCTGTTGATGAGGGAGGGGATTCAGGGGTATCTCTAGATTGAAAATAGGCATGTTGTGATGATGACGATGATGGTGGTGGTGAAGGAGTGTTAGGTGGTGTAGACGGAGTAGACTGACGCAAGGATGGGGGTGAGGTCAGAGGTGCAACAGGTGGCATAGGTTCGAAAGCAGTAGCAGCCTGCAATCGAATAATTCTGTGCACGATAAAGGGTTGTGAATACAACTCCAAGCGAGTCAGCTCCGGAGAGTAGCGTTGTACTACAACAGCTCCTTGATCATCATGATTACAGATCTGTCCATGTTCAAGGTTGCAAGAACAGAGCGGGCAAAGCAAAAGGAATGGAACACCAGGAGGGACCAACTGAGTATACTCAGTAGCAGAATACAGGGGGGGGTCTTGCAATTCTGGGGCAGACAATAACTCACATTGTCCTAAATGAAGGACGACCGCAAGGGTCACATAAGCATCTGGTATCTCAGTAGCGAGATTGAAATGAAAGCCATTGTGTAAGCATCTGACTACAAGTCTCCCAGAAGTGGCAGCGAACTCTAAGAGTCTGTCCTCCTCAACAATGGGTTGCGTCAATGCATAGTTGAACACAGCAGAGACCATAGATAAGGTTATTGCAAACCCTTCAACCAACCATGAACCATATCACAAAAAGATAGCAGGCATCGGTGCTAGCTGAATGACAAACTGCTCTTTATGCAGGGCTCATAACCTATTGGGATAACCCGATTACACAGGGGCAAGAAGGGTAATGGTATCAGTGGGAGATGCTCACTGATAGGTTCTTGGTTGGTAACAAAGATTGTCTCAAGTGTAGAACACTGATAGAGACATCTTCAGAGAAAGAGGATAGTGGATAGTTATTCTCAGAGGTACTAAGTGAGAGGAGGGAGCGAAGGACAAAAGTAAGAATCATTATTGAGACAGGCTTAAGGCCATGTCTTTTATAGTGTTCAGTGATGAAACACTGAAGTACATGAGATATGTTTCAGAGATGAAATGTGTAAGAGATAAAGGGATAAAACACATACATATCAGAGATAAAACGTGTATCACATCTCATGACATAATGATGTCATGGTCTAGACCAAAGATAAGAGAATCTTATCTAATAATGGTGAGTAATATGGATAGCATAAAGATAAGGTCATAGACCGCTCTAGAATCTGGTATCAGGAATTGAATATTAAAATATGATATACCAGAATTCTCAACAAAGATGAGGTCATAGACCACTCTAGAATCAGGTATCAGGAATTGAATATTAAAATATGAAATACCAGAATTCTCAACATGAGATACAAGGCCAAGTTCTGAAATAATGTCAATGTCGTGTGAGGGCTTATAAGCCCTCATGGGAAACCTCCCACATTGTATCATCTTATCAATATTGAGATCTGTGAACAAGGACTACATCAAAGCGCCACAAGATTGTATGTTCTGTGTCAGCATTATCAGCCTGTCATTGTTGGGTCATTGTATTCACAAGGTCTTATAAGCACTTATAAGGCCTTGCTCAGGTGCACATTCACAAGTGACATTGATCGTGATCACAACGTCACAAAAGTATGTACATACAAGGCTAGGGCAGTGGTCGTGATGCCGTCGGGTAGCTCTGAGTTTCAAAGGAGACTGACGTATGTTGGTATCCTGAGCTCTCATGCCCCGTACTAGATCCAGCCCTTTCAGACCGACATATTTTCGACGACCCACGAATGTAGGAGCAAAAGGAATACTAGGCTTTATGAATCAAAACACAAGACATAAATTAATATTAAAGGGATGATAGTCGAGGCACGCTCAAAAAACTACCCTATCGATCACACCCGCCATGCACCATCCCTCACCTGTACGAGTTCAATCACCTCCGAACTGCCTTCCCGACCCTCACCCATGCTGACGTTTGATGCAATCGCAGGCGCGCCTTGGTTTTCGCTGAAACTCGGTTGTGAGAATATGCTGAATCCGGCATCGATCCCTTCGCATCGATCCCGATGATCCCGATCATACAATTCCCGTATGCTTATGATGAACCGAGGCATGATAGCGCAAGAAAGCGAATAACTAAAGGTATCCACAAACAGCGTGAAATCCTCGCTAGATAGTTGGATCGAATTGACGATATTGAAAAGCACGTTCCTGATCCAGGGAAAGCGCCCAGGTGGTTAGTTATTTCTGGGGTTTTTCGGAGGAAGACAAGATAAGGCGAGGGCAGACGAACGATGGACACATGGAAATGAGCAAGTGGGACATACACGATAAAATAGACGGCTCCTTCCCTCACGAGCAGCTTCATGGGCCGGTTGGTCTCCCAGCGCTTGGTCATCTTGTACATCTCAACCGACTGTGTCAAAGTTGGGACGATAGCGAGAATTAACAGTGCAGCCCCGAGAACATATCTGGGGATTGCTCTGTATGTCCCCAACGGTTCTGTGCTCGAGTAGCTGCAAGATTTGAAATCCAGGACTTGGTCGATCGTCGCTGGACAAAACGGAGACCTAAGATTGCGTTGGGATTGTCCATTGAGCTAAAACCATACCTGTCAGTGTCTTATTAGGGCTGACATAGACAACTTCCCAAACAAAGGTGACGACGACCTGCGCCACATAAATGAATAAGAGGACGCCAAGGATAGTCTTGGATCGATTCCACATTGCATAAACACGTAGAATCATCACTACTGAAATACATGTCAAGGCTTAAGAGAGTGAAGTTGAACTAGGGAGCATGGAAACTCACGATCGGCAGCAGCGAGGAACAACATGTATCCCCAATCACCTATCACAACCGTGGCAATACCTTTGAAATAACATACAGAATTCATCCTGGTACGAAGGGTTGTAACAGGGTGTACTGACATCTACTTGATAGTTAGCGTTACGGTACTGCTTGACAAGATGAGGTACCTGCAACTATCAGAACATGGTCATTAGTACTGAATTTTATGTAACGCAAGAAACTGACATTGACAGGGCCTTGCAGATAGCGACTACCAGCTGCAAATGTGCTGGGTGGTCAGTATAATCAACTCGATATTGGTCAGTGCACTTGAAACGTACCGAATGCAAGTGTGCTTGAGAACGGATTCAAAGTTAGAGTTAGCCATATTTTCAAATATGCATCACTGCGACCGTAGACCTACACGACCCAACAAATACCGACGTAACGAACCTAGCCGAATGCTCAGTTTGGAAGACGTCCAAGTGTCCCATGAAGCATTCACATACGATCACAAACAACGTAGAGACGAAAGTCCAGGGCCTGCACTGTGGTACTCTCAGGGACGTGAAGCCTGACTGGTATCCGTCTCTTGCTTACCCAGACGATGTCTACCTTTGTAAATAATCAGCCATCGGACGAGGAGCAGGAAGCAGAACAAAATACCTCTCTCGAGAATGTGAGGACTGGAGGATCAGTGACAGAACCGGAACGGTCACTCAGAACGAGAAGGATGGCGTGCACAAAGTAACGCTCACAGTAATCATATCCGACGACGGTGGTTGTTATGACTGTGGGTCTATTAGATTAATCGTTGACCGGTGTTGTGAGCGATCGCACCAGGTCCACAACCAAATAGCTGGATGTCCCTCAAAGTAGACAATAAGTCGGACGACATAACACGCTAAAGCGAATGCAAATGGCGCTGGGGGCGACACCTGGCCGACGAACGAGAATAAAAGAGTCGAGAGGGAGGGGGGCAAGGTTTTGGTCGGTGTTCAGTGTTGCAACATTTAAACGTTGACACCTGGCATGGCAGCGAGGGGCCAGGCAACCATGTTGACAGCGGTAAGTCTTCAGGTAAGCGGCTCTCTGTGTCACCCCCTTCCCCTCGTCCTGACAAGCGTGCTCCCGTACGCCCCTCTTTGTTTCAAGTTGCACGGCCCCGATCCAATGTTTTGACGGCTTGCAGTACTGCCTCCACCCGGTCCTGCACGCAACGTCCTTGCCGAGGTTGTGCCTGCCCACGTAGCCCACGCACTACAGCATTTGGCTTCCGTCCAGTATGTATGTTTTCGTCCTTTGCGACAGCGTCAGCCTTTTGGTCGAAGGCGTGCCTGGGACTATGGATTATGGATGCCATAAAATTTAGTAGGCGATAATCTGAGATGGTGGCGTGTGGCAACGCGAGAGCGACTAGCCATGGTATTACATATTGACATGATGAAAGCGACTCCGCGGAGTCTGGACCCCAAGAATCGGATATCGCCGCGGCAAGAAGTTGAACAAGTAGTGACTCTCCAAATTTACCGCAAACCGACTCGGGAAATCTGAAAAGGTATCGGATATCAGAGAATATCGGTCATGTGGGATATCGGTTATGAGGGAGTCGACTGTACTATAATACTCTTACCAATACTTGTTACTCGCTACCGGACCCATGCCAAGGTACATCGTACAATATCCTGTCTTTTTTTTCACGCCCGCCACACACCACCCCTCACTTGTCCAAGTTCAATCGCCTCCAGACCCCTAGCGAGGTTGAGGTTCAATGCAGGCGCGCCTTGGTTTACGCTGGAAATCGGGTCCTGTAATACGCTGAATCCGCCGTCGGCCCCTTGCCATCGATCCCGAACATCACAGTGATACAATTCTCGTATGCTCGTGATAAACCGAGGCATGATAGCGCAGGAAAGAGAATAACTCAACACGTTCAGAAACAGCGTCAAATCGGCGTTGGATAGTTGGATCGAATTGACGAGATTAAAAGGCACGTTCCTGATCCAGGGGAAAGCGTCCGGGTGGTTAGTTTATTTTTATGGGTTTTCGGAGGGAGGAAAGGAGAAGGCGAACAATGGACATATGGGCGGAACAACTGAAACGTACACAACGAAATAAACGGCTCCTTCCTTCACGAGCAGCTTCAGGGACCGGTTGGTCTCCCAGCGCTTGGTAAATTTGTACGTCTCAATAGACTGTGTCAAGGTTGGGACAATAGCGAGAATTAACAGTACAGCCCCGAACACAAATTGGGAAATAGCTCTGTACGTCCCCGACGGTGCTGTGCTTGAGAAACTGTAAAATTTGAAATCGAGGACTTCGTCGATCGTCACTGGAGAAAATGGTGACCTAAGATTGCGTTAGGATCCTCCATTGAGTTCAAACCATACCTGTGAGAGTCTTATAAGAGCTAACATAAACAACTTCCCATACAATGGTGACGACGACCTGCGGCACATAAATGAAGAGGACTCGAGGATTGTCTTGGATCGATTCCACATTGCATAAACACGCATCACTACTGCGATACATGTCAACAGAGGGAAGTCGACCCAGGGAGCATGGAAACTCACGATCGGCCGCAGCGAGGAGCAACAAGTATCCCCAATCACCTATCGCAACCACGATAATACCTCCGAAGTTCGAAATAACATCCAGAATTCATCCTGGTACAAAGAGTTGTAAAAGGGTGCACTAACATCTACTTGACAGTTAGCGTTACGGCACCACTCGACGAGATAAGATACCTGCAACTATCGGAACATGTTCATTAGCACTGAATTTTATGTAAAGCAGAAAACTGACATTGACAGGGCCTTGTAGAAAGTAACTACCAGCTGCAAACGTGCTAGTTGGTCAGTCTAATCAACCTCGACATGCAGTCAGCGCACCCGAACGGATTCAAAGTTAGCCATATTCTCAAATATGTATCACGGTGGCCGTAGAGTTACACAACCCAACAAAGACCGACGTAACGAACCTACCCGAATGTTTAGTTTGGAAGACAACCAAGTGTACCATGAGATGTTGACATACGATCACAAATAACGTAGAGACGAAAGTCCAGGGCCTGCACTGTGGTATTCTTAGGGACGTGAAACCTGACTAGTAACCGTCTATTGCTTACCCAGACGCTGTTTACCTTTTAAATCGTCAGCTATCAGACGAGGAGCAGGAAGCAGAACAAAATACCTCTCTCGAGAATGTGAAGACTGGAGGATCAGTGACAGAACCGGAACGGTTACTCAGAACGAGAAGGACGGCGTGCACAAAGTAACGCTCACAGTAACCATATCCAACAACAGTGATTGTTATGACTGTGTTGATCTACAAGATCAGCCGCTGATAGCGCTGAGCGCTGACTAGTGTTGTGAGCGATCGCAGTGCACACTACGTCCATAACCAAATAGTGGAAGGTTTTTCACAACAGACAATAAGTTGGAGGACATGGCAAGTAAAAGCGAAAACAAATAGCACTGGGGCCGAGGTCTGGCCGACGAACGAGAAAAAAAAGAGTCGATAAGGAAGGGAGCAAGGCTTCGACCGGTGTTCGGTATTGCAACGTTTAAAAGTCGACGCCTTGCCATGTGGAAACGAGGGGCGAGGGCAACCAGATTGACAGCGGGTCGGAAGTCTTCTGATCAGCGGTTTTCTGTGTCACCACGTGGCCCTCGTCCTGACAAGCGTGATCGATGATCCTCTAGGCTCCTCTTCGTTTCAAGAGTTGCACGGTCTCCACCCTGGTCAATATTTTGGTGCCTCGCAATACTTTCACCAGGTACCGTGCCAAACCGCCTTGCCGCACCACTGCGAGGTGGTTCCCGCCCTCGCAGCTCGCGCACTACAGTATCTGGCTTCCGTCCAGTATCTTTGTTCTTGTTCTTTGTCGTAACGTTAATCTTTTGGGCGAAGACTTGTTTGAGACAACGCATAGTATAGATGCCATAAAATTTAGGGAGTAATCCGAGATGGTGGCGCGTGGCAATAATGCGAGAGCGGTATCATTTCGGACATGATGGAAACGACCGGCAGCCTGGACGCCAATACTCGGATACCGCGGTAACAAGTGTCAAGTACCGCCGATCGTCACTCTCCAAAGTCACGGTACTATTCTTACCAATAGGGCTCATCAGCAATGTAACATATTACTTATCGCTGCTTACGGCTGCTTGCCGACTCGCTAAGTAAAAAAAAAGTAAACCCCTGGCAAGTAGATTCTATTACTGGTTTCACTTTTTCGTACTTGCAGCCCACTTGTACAAGCGAGAAAAAAGCTCGAGAAGCATTATAAGCATTATAAGTACCAAACAAGTAGCAGATTAGCCGCCCAACACACTGGCTGCCATATACAAGTAATAAGTAGTAAAAAAAGGAAATGGAATGAGTGGAAAAGTAGCTCTTCGTCACAAAGACCCTGCACAAGAACTTTACGAAGTATTTGCTCCCAGAAGAAAAACCCATCATGATTGTGGCGACGTGACCAGCGGCATATTCATCGTCGGCCAACTTCCAAAGGCAGTCAGCGACGGGAGGCAGTCGGTCACTGTCACAGGACCTGTCCATTCCCGATGCTGGGGATTCACCCCCCAAAAAAA
Source organism: Hortiboletus campestris (assembly GCA_038090935.1). Lineage (NCBI taxonomy): Eukaryota > Fungi > Basidiomycota > Agaricomycetes > Boletales > Boletaceae > Hortiboletus > Hortiboletus campestris. The sequence continues at coordinate 7,843 of JBBPNN010000219.1, forward strand.
TGCGAGACCAAAAAAAGACGTACCAAACGCGGCTTGGTTCGGGAACTGGTTCCAAGGATCGCCGTCACCAAAATCGTACTCCCTACCAAAAGATCAGCTTCGTGACTACAACCGTCCGTCGGTTTCCACGAACGTAGGGGGAAAAAAAGAACACGAGACATAAAGTAATATTACTGGAATGATACTCGAGGCACTCTAAAGATATCCTGTCTTTCACGCCCGCCACCCACCACCCCTCACTTGTCCAAGTTCAATCGCCTCCGGACCCCTGCCAAGGCTGAGGTCCAATGCAGGCGCGCCTTGGTTTACGCTGGAAATCGGATCCTGGAATACGCTGAATCCGCCGTCGACCCCTTTCCATCGATCCTGAACACCATGGTGATACAATTCTCGTATGCTCATGATAAACCGAGGCATGATAGCGCAGGAAAGAGAATAGCTCAATGTGTCCAGAAAGAGGGTGAAATCGTCGTCGGATAGTTGGATCGAATTGACGAGATTGAAAAGCACGTTCCTGATCCAGGGGAAAGCGTTCGGGTGGTTAGTTTATTTTTATGGGGAGGTAAGGCGAGGGCGAACGATGGACATATGGTGGTGGCAGTGGAACAAGTGAAACGTACACAACGAAATAAACGACTCCTTCCTTCACGAGCAGCTTCAGGGCCCGGTTGGTCTCCCAGCGCTTGGTCATTTTGTACATCTCAACCGACTGTGTCAAGGTTGGGACGATAGCGAGAATTATCAGTACAGCCCCGAACACAAATCGGGGAATAGCTCTATATGTCCCCGACGGTGCTGTGCTTGAGTAGCTGCAAAATTTGAAATCGAGGACTTCGTCGATCGTCACTGGAGAAAATGGTGACCTAAGATTGCGTTGAGATTCTCCATTGAACTTAAACCATACCTGTGAGAGTCTTGTAAGGCCTGACATAGACAATTTCCCAAACAACGGTGACGACGATCTGCGGCACATAAATGAATAAGAGGACACCGAGGATTGTCTTGGATCGATTCCACATTGCGTAAACACGCAGAATCATCACTACTGCGATACACGTCAACAAAGGGAAGTCGACCCGGGGAGCATGGTAACTCACGATCGGCAGCAGCGAGGAACAACAAGTATCCCCAATCACCTATCACAACCATGACAATACCTTCAAAATAACATCCAGAATTCATTCTTGTACGAATAGTTGTAAAAGGGTGCACTAACATCTACTTGACAGTTAGCGTTACAGCACTCCTCAACGAGATGAGGTACCTGCAACTATCAGAACATGATAATTAGTACTGAATCGTATGTAAAGCAAGAAGCATACATTGACAGGGCCTTGTATATAGCGACTACCAGCTGCAAATGTGCTAGTTGGTCAGCCTAATCAACTCGGCATGCAGTCAGCGCACCCGAACGTACCGAGTGCAAGTGTGCTTGAGAACGGATTCAGAGTTAGTCATGTTTTTAAATATGCGTCACGGTGGCCGTAGACCTACACAGCCCAACAAAGACCGACGTAACGAACCTACCCGAATGTTTAGTTTGGAAGACAACCAAGTGTACCATGAGATGTTGACATACGATCACAAATAATGTAGAGACGAAAGTCCAGGGCTTGCACTGTGGTACTCTCAGGGACGTGAAACCTGACTGGTATCCGTCTCTTGCTTACCCAGATGCTGTTTACCTTTGTAAATCATCAGCTATCAGACGAGGAGTAGGAAGCAGAACAAAATACCTCTCTCGAGAATGTGAGGACTGGAGGATCAGTGACAGAACCGGAACGGTCACTCAGAACGAGAAGGATGGCGTGCACAAAGTAACGCTCACAGTAATCATATCCGACGACAGTGATTGTTATGACTGCGTTGGTCTATTAGATTAATCGTTGCTGGTGTTGTGAGTGATCGCACCAGGTCCGCAACCAAATAGTTGGATGTCTTTCAAAGTAGACAATAAGTCGGAGGACATGGCACGTAGAAGCGAAAAAAAAAAGGCACTGGGCCGAGATCTGGCCTACGAACGGAAACGAAAAAAGTCGAGAAGGAGGGGGGCAATGCTTCGTCTGTGTTCGGTGTTGCAACGTTTAAAAGTCGACGCCGTGCCATGTGGCACCGAGGGGCGAGGGGAACCACATTGACAGCGGGAAGTCTCCTGATCAGCGACTTCCTACATCACCACATGCCCCTCGTCCTGACAAGCGTGATCCCCTAGGCTCCTCCTCGTTTCACGTTGCACGGTCTCCGTCCAATATTTTGGTGCCTCGCAGTACTTTCGCCAGGTCCCGTGCGCAACCGCCTTGCCCCACCACTGTCAGGTCCCGCCCTCCAGGATCCTTGTTCTTGTTCTTTGTCGTAGTGTTAGCCTTTTGGTCGAAGACCTGTTTGGGACAACGCATTATGGATGCCATGAAATTTAGGCAATAATCTGAGATGGTGGCGCGTGGCAATGCGAGAGCGACGTCACGGTATCATTGACCTGATGGAAACGATTTCGATCCAGGGACGCCGATACTCGGATACCGCGGTAACAAGTGACAAGTACCGCCGATCCGAGTGTGACTCTCCAGAGTACTACTCTTACCAATACTTGCTACACGACATCCTCGCCACCGGACCCATTCCAAGGCGCATGGCGTTCAAAATGGATGGAAACAGAGGCTATCGCAGAATGTTAGAGATAGAAAGCAAAGACGGCTACCCAGCTGGATTCGAGAATCTGCATGGAGTTTGTTTCTATCGCGAACGATAAGACCGCTCATGCTCTCATGCATACCCACCCGCGTTTAGTCTAGAGCTCTGCCTATGCATACGTATCCAATGCGTGACCGTGTACTGCGGTTTCGATCGAGAACTTCAAGTGGACACGAACATGTATATTTTGATGTATGTGATTGGCCATCAGATGAACGCAGGCTTGCCGGGAGTAGTCGAGAGTAAACTGTACCACCTGCGAGGCTCGCTCAAATTTCTGTCACAAAAAACCGTGGATGGAGACGCCCTCGCACTGTAGGTCCTCTCTGTCAGCAGCGAGTCCCAAGAGAGACAGGCGCATGCTTAGTATCCTTTCTTGCTCCCTATGGGACTCGACCTGGCACTCATCCCACAATTCCTGCGTGACTAGTTTGATCGTCGTCGTCGAGTGTGAGCTGTCAAACACCCTCGGATTGCCACCGTGAATGCATCCGTACACCTGTTGAATACACTTTTTGACGTTCGTGGTTCGTTCCGACTGATGCAGTCATGTGTGCTGGACAGGGGGTAGTGGCGCCGGAGAAGTGAATGATGCGACCTGGTTCGCGATAGTCACTGGGCATGGATGGGGAAACTTGAGACACGAAGCAGGCATTGGAGCATCTCGGACATATCTACTCCTACACCTAGATAGCCCGCCATCCAATTGATATGATCGTCCCGTCAAAGCGCCGCTTCGTATCGCTTTCAGGACACCCTGGCAATGCGTAAATCACTGGGTACGACTCGTTCGTCATCCAACTACCCAGTTCACTTGACTCATCTCGAACATCCGAGGGCCTTGGTGGAACCCTACAAGGATCGTAGAGTTGGTGCCGCCGCCGCCTCCATATCCGAAACGAGTGTTCGATAAACGCGTAACAGATGTCATTTTCATGCAGTGGCATTTCCCGACGCCTCCAATTGCCTTTTTCGTTGCTCGATCCCCCTCACTCGTCCATATAGCCAACTCGCCTGCTATCTTGTCTTGGCGCGCACGTCGTGTCGTCGCGTTAGTCCGCATCGCCATTGGGCCATTCCTACTCGAATTGGAGGTCGCTTGGTATGTCCGTTCCCGCCCTGCTCACTGTGTGTCTGCGCTCAGCATTCGTATGCTCGACGCCTCCTTCGATTTGTGGATCCGTCATTCGTGAGGGAAAGGGAGTGGTGGTAAATGGTCAGGGAGTGTCTCCGGTGCGTATTTGAAGACTGTCGGGGTACGCCGACCATTTTCGACTGTCGACATTGATCGCTTGCGTGTTCTTGACGCAGGTAGGGCGTGCGAGCAATAGTGTCCAAACCAGCGTAGCGTGGACGGTGAGGTTGGGATTGGAATGCATTTTCAAAGGATGGGTGGGTACTCGGTGAGGTGGTAGTTGGCGCGATATGAAGAAAAGGCGGAAGGAGGGTGTGGGGAAGAGGGATGCAGACAACATGATTGGTGTCACCACGGAGTTCACGGTTCAGGCAACGAGATCCCTGCGCGAACCTGCTAGGTCAAGTCTGGCATGGCTCGGTGCGAAATCACTCGTTAGTGCAAGTATGGCCCTCGGCGGATCAATCTCAAGTTGTGTGGTCTCACTTCAGAACCAGAGGTCCAATGTTTCCTTCCCCCCCGGCAGAGGTTACAGCCTTGTGTCCGGTCGTAATGTGGACGCTGACACACACTGACGGTCGAGGACATGTTAGTCTTGATTTGATGAGGTTTCACGAGATCATGAGCTGTTACGAAGTTGAATCTGAGAGAAAGCGGAACAACTAAATGGAGGGAGTGTGAGATTCCAGTCAAGCAGTTTTTAAAATGTCTCACCATTGCGAGACATGCATGGCGAGTGGCAAGACGTGACGCAAGGCTTAAATTCGGAATTCGCCGTGAATTATGTAAACAGCCGCGGTCCGCATCCGCCAAACGGACGTAAATTGGCAGGATTACATAATACTGCAAGTGTATCGAGTCCGCCGGCGTGATGCGGCAGAGCCCGCTTCCCCAGTTTCATCACTCTCATGGATCTCAGGCAAGTTCAACAAGGGTGCTAGTTCGCTGGACATACTTATCTTCTTTGCGCCAAGGCATTGAGTACACAGTGCTGATTCATTTTCATGGAACAGTGTGACAGCAGATGCGTATGATGATAGTGCGCGAACTTGGTCTCATATACTGTACGCGAGGGGATATTATTGTGAGAATGCCACTGTCAGGCCCGGCGATTCTTTCTGCCATCATGATGGCAGACGGTGGCACTGAGACAGAGTGCTAACCTTTACAAGCGGCTCAACTTGTTCGGTTGAACACTCACGATGATCCCATCGAGGAATTTGAGACATCACCTTCATACCTCCAAGGCACGAAATCAAGGTTCGTAATTGAATGATTCCCTTTGCACTGGGCCGCTAACGGACCAAAGTAGGACTGCATAAAATGGGGAGGCTAGGTCCCCCATCATTATCATCGTACCTTAAGCCTTTCCATGATTACTTCAACCACTGCGTGTGCCGCTGCCTTTGGGTGCGTAACTGTGATCTACATCCTCAGACGATATCTCGGGAATACAAGGCCCACTGCTTGCCCGTTACCCCCTGGGCCTCCTGGGATTCCATGGGTCGGAAATGTCACCGGAATCGACACAAGTGCACCGTGGTTGACCTACCGTGATTGGGCAAACACATACGGTAAGTCACTGTGTGTCGTGACAACACTTTTCTACTCACGTGGTTACCCCGTGCAGGTGACATTGTTCACGCTCGACTATTAGGCAAGGACATCATCATCATCAATTCGGAAAAGATCGCAAAGGACTTGCTCGATAGCCGTTCTTCGAACAATTCTGATCGTCCCTACTTCATTACCAACGATCTGCAAGTACCTCTTCTCACATTAGACAGCGAATTTAGACTCGTTATTCTAGATGTGGAATGAATTTCAACTCTGCACTTTTGCCATATGGTGACAAATGGCGACTCCACAGACGGTTTTACCACCAAACCTTTCGAGTGGACGCAGTGAAACGATTTCAACCGTTTCAACACCGCAAGGCATGTGATTTCCTCCGACAACTATTCGGCACCCCAGAACGATTTGATGAACACGTGTTCGAGTACGTGTCCGACGTTGAATGCATTGACGAACATGATTTGACGTTATGTTGAGATACACGTCCTCCATCGTTCTCAACAGCGCGTATGATTACGATTCCCCGACTCATGAAGACGAACTCATCAAGCTCGCGGAGAGGGTGCAAGAAGTTGCGTTATCTGTTATCCGTCCCGACATCGCAATCATCGTGGCCACATTCCCGATGTGTGAGTATTCTGCGTGCATATCTTGTTATCCAGGCATTTCACATTGCTTCTAGTGCTGAAGCTCCCGGCGTGGTTTCCGGGCATGTCGTTCAAAACGGGGATGGCGGAGGTGAACAAGCTCACAAGACAATATGTCGAGACGGCGTTTGACTATTCTTTACAAAGAGTGGTAAGATCTACATACCATCATCCCACGCATCCATTGAATATGCCACACAGCAGCAGTGTAGTGCTGCGCCATCCATGGTACATGATGCACTGCGAAACATGGAGGAAAAGGGAACAGTGCCGGATGAATCGTGGATGACAGAACTCAAGGGGGCAGCTGCGACCGCTTTTTTGGGTACGCATTCTGTGCGCCGGTTTGATCCAAACTCATATCCTCTGGTTTTGTAGGTGCGTCGGAGACGGTGCGTGGATTGTATTCGTGCATATTTCACATTCGTTGTTGACATTGTGTCTGAACAATAGTCTCACGCGGCCCTCTTGACATTCTTCCTCTTGATGGCGTTGAACCCGGCAGCGCAGGAAAAAGCGCAAGCAGAAATTGATGCTGTAGTTGGCAAGGACAGATTGCCGACAATGGATGATCGACCTTTGTTGCCCTTTGTAGAGGCCGTTCTTCGGGAATCTTTTAGACACAAGCCTATCGCTCCCCTGTGTACGCCTCCTCACCTCACCTTCTGACTAGCTCTCGTTGCTGATCCCTCTGAATCACGCAGCAATTCCCACTGCTACCGTGGACGACGACGTGTATGGTGGATTCCATATTCCAAAGGGTAAATTAATAGACAATCTCTTTGAGTGACCGAGTGTGTATTGATGTCCGCTTGCAGGTGCTCTCCTCATAACCAACGCTTGGTGCGTGCTTTTACGCTCCTTCGTGACCGATCCTGACCCGCTTTCGCTAGGTCCATGGCACACGACGAATCCAAGTACTCCAACCCACACGCGTTCATACCCGAGCGATTCATCGACGACGATGGTTCGCTCAAACCCAACGACATGGACCAACTCGCATACGGATTCGGTCGACGCGTGTGCGCCGGGAAACACTTTGCCGACGTGTCCGTGTGGTCTTTGACTGCCAAAGTGTTGGCCGTCTTCAAGATACTACAACCCGTGGACGAGAACGGGATACAAGTGCCTATCGAACCCAAGTTTTCGAGCGGGCTCGTCGTGTGAGTATGGGCGACCTGTGGTTTGGTTTGCGCTCGTTTGGGACGTGTGACTGATTCGGTGTACAGACGTCCGCTTCCGTTCCGATGTAGGTTCGTGCCTCGATTACCGGGGATGGACTCCCAGAAGCTGGAGGAGTTGATTGCTGCGAGCGATGCTTAGACCGTATGCACACCGGCGCCAATGGGTCCTTCGGCGGGTGCGCCGTGCTTGCCCTGGTCCGTGGAACGTCTGGATAAGAGCTCGGGGATACCCTCTTACTGACTCATCATAACAGAGCTAAATGTAGATATGATTGTAAATCCACGTTGTTCTCGCCCCGATCGTTTCGTCCTGTTGAATGTATCTCCCACTGTAGCTTCAATGAGACCCCCTTTTGAACAGCAATATAAACACACATTACAGTAAATTGGGATACATCATTACCAGATCATGATCAATTTATATCCGGGAAAAAAGCACGCAGTTCGCCAAGCACCACTGCATCATGGTTGAGTCGAGTTAGTCCCCAAGGTCAGTCCAGCACGTTCCCAGTCCCCATCCAACACCAGCTCTGTCTCGCACAACGACCCCATCAACCCCACCACCACCAACTCCCCCCCCCCGGGGGGGGGGAGATCATAGATCGTCGATCGCGCCACCCGCATCCCCCCGCCTCTCCTTCAACTTTTCTTCATACCGCTCCAATAACAACCTCTCCACCCACCCACCCTTTGGAAACGCCTTTTCCCACTGATTATGCAAATGCACCGAAAACACGTTGCCCAACGTCCGATCCAACCCCCCGCCCGCTTCCAATCCCAATCCCATCGTCCACCTCCCGCTCGATCGGTCCGGTTCGAACGGATCCGGAAGACGATTGTCCAAGCGACAGGCACGCGCGTCGCTAAAGCAAAAAGGGAGAATTTTGAAGGGGGGGATGTGCGCAGCCAAGAGGCGACGCCAGAGTTTGAGGTAGAGGACAGCGCCCCAGTCGGTGGAACTAGGACGGGGAGCGGAGGAAGTGGCCATGATATGAAAGGCCTCGCAAAGGTAGGGCGAGTGTTTGTAAAAGTGCATCAGCGCGCCGTTGAGCGCCAAGTATGGTTTGTCTACGTGAACGGATTGGCGCGTTGGCGCGACTGCGGCCAAGGAAAGGGAACGAAAGGAGACGTACCATAGCAATCCCATTGGGTCACGAACTCGTGTTCGAGGAGGGGTGCGAGGTCCCGGGTGAGGAGCGAGTCCATGTCGATCCATACACCACCATACGTCCATACGACCAACAACCGAACGAGGTCGCCGTCCACCCACGCCTTCTTATCATTCGAATTCAACAAGCTGCTCCCATCGAGCGGCGTTCCCCGTGCCAACTCCTTGATATCAGCCACACGCAACTCGAACGCATCTGGGAACAGAGCGAGGTACTTTCGGAGGATCGGGTAAATGCTCAGGTCCCCATTGGACCACATGATTAAACGGGTATTATCGATGTTTTGGGTCGCAAAAAAAGATTTCAGCATGTATTCCTGTCGTTCACCAAACGGTGCGAGGTCGACGCGCCAATAGGTGTGAAAGTGGATGCGGTCGTCGGAGGGTACGAACGTGGAGTCGTGTGATTGAGATGGAGACTGGATGGTCGCTGCAAAGTCGAAACAGTCCATGTCGAATCGCATGGGAACGCCAGCGTGGACCTCGGTGCGTTTGGGACCGTAGACATGCTTGGAGACGTTGTAGTGTGGGCTGACGCGGTCGGGAGCGAAGCACCCCAAGAGAGGTTCTACGGGTGTAATTTCGTGCTGTATCCATTCGCGGGAGTAGAATGCGAGTTCGATGTGGGGTTCGTAGAGGAAGAGTCCGCCGAGGACGGCAATGGCGAGAAGTGGGACGATGACTTTGAGCGCTGTGAAACACGTCCGTGGGCGTATCGACAAACCGAACAGGCTGGGCTTGTGGGACGAGCGGCGGCGTGGCGAACGAGAACGAGAACGAGAGCGAGCTGAATCCGAGGCCGAGTGCAACGGCAACCGCTCGTAGGCTGCGTTGGACATGACAAGTGAAGGTATACTTCCCACAAGTACTAATGATAACCTTAACCCGAAAGGAGTCCATATGAACTCTCCTTCTTTTGTAGCATACAAGCTGTGCCCGTAAGTCATGCAAATATTATGCTAACTATGGGTGCAAGCGGATATAAGTTACATGTTGGAAACCCAGTAACCAGGCTGGGTACTCTACACAGTCTACGGACGAATAAATACATTCGAGATTATAGATAGTCGAGATAATAGCGGATCATCGTTAAGGCTACATGATTTGAAGAAGATGAAGAGATAAGGCTACATTGGTTGGCGAGGTTTCGAAGCTAAGAATAATTAGACCAGTCCTGGCCATATCCATGAGAACTGGCCTGGTTCAAAGCAGAGTCCGTATTGAGCATCAAGTGATGCTGTTGGGCGTAGCCCTGGGAAGCGTAATGGGCCGACTGTGCATCGAACTCGGTAGTAGGCTGCCAGAATTGGGGCAAGCGAGATGATTCGGCGGAATAACCTAAAAAACGATGAGCACATCGATTGCATGTTATCGGACCAAACTTGCCCATATGAGCCAATGTTGCATCTCCGGAGTAGGTGAGAACGCGCGTTTCATTCGGGGTTGGATGAACAACCCGAGCTTGCCTCGACTTCCTGATCTCCGAAGCAGCCAAGAGTAGATCAATGGCTTTGGACACAAGCAGACCTGTCAACCCTCTCTGGGGGTAACACACAATTCACATACCTTTCTGCAGGATGTCTCGCCGTGCGAGTAGCTCTTCTCCGGTAAGCTCCTTGATGACGTCCCGAAGCGTATTGAAACATTCGCCCTCCTTCTCGCGATATTGCCTCTGTAGAATGACTTTGTTTTGTCGAGGCATGGATGAGAGTGGAGTGGGTGGAGTAACAGCGCGGAAGTAGTCCATTTCAGATTAATTGGTCGTTCTTGAACTCCAATGGGATCCTGGGCAATCGGCAGAGACCCAAAGAGGATTTAAATAGCTCTCGGTTTCAAATCACGAGTAAATAGTGAGATGACCCTGAACGTAAATGCAACGAACATTGACACGCACCGCACGTGCCATGTGCACTTCAAATCCGGGAAATTTCTTGGGGGACGAGTCCGTTCATCGTCCTTGTTCGAGGACTCAATAAATTATTTCTTGGCGAGACTAAGCATATCTCGCAAACGAGACAGAATCACAGGATCGTTAGTAGGGCTGTGAATGAAATGCCGCCAAGCCCACCTTGGTTGGAGTTGTTCCTAAAAACGTTGAGCTCGTCGCGTTCTACCCAAGAAATGAAAAAGAAATTCAAGAAGTATACTTGTCCCCGAAGTATCAACGTGGTGGGTCCGCTCGACGATCCTACCCAGCATCAAGCATGCAGCAGGTCGAGTCGGTGATTCTGAAACAGGTTAAACTGGGCGTCACGCCACATAGTTCAAGTGAACTGACTCAGCCGCAAATTGCTGTCGAACTTGATCCAACACGTCTCCTGCTTATCGTGAATCCACGTGGTGATAGTGCCTTGAGCTTCAATTCCGTCATGATCGGTATGGTCGGTTGAATGGTGAAGCACACTAACCAAGTTCAGCTTCGGGCCGCTCGGCCGCCATCAGCGCTTACAACCTCGGCTTGATACATCCAGTGTATACGGGCGCTAGAACGGGTCTTCTCTGCGCCTAGGTTTTTCGTAGAAGCGCGGGAGCACAGCACGGCGTGCCAGGTGCGTTTTGTTTCCGATGCATGTCACGTTATGGACACCAGTCTGACATGGCATATGTCGCAAATTTTCAGGTCACCACATGCCTCGAAAGACATAGGCTTACTCTAATGCGTTACTCCTCCATTACTTGGATCATGGCAACATAATTGCATTTTATGATTGTATGAATTCTCGGTATGGGCTGAAAGATTTTTCTGACATTAACGTCTATGGAAAGGTTCACTGACAATTGCACTGAATGAATCTTGAGTACAGAAACACGGCAGGTTCAACGGCGACGGACCTGAGGTGCACGTGGTGCTCGTGTGGTGCATGTTGTCTCCCGAGCTTGAGCTGTACCTGCTACCAGCTTGCCTACGTCATGTTGGACAGCATCGTAGTGCCACTCTAAGTATTAATTAATGTCAGGCGTCGCATGAATAGTTACTACTGAGCGTCCGAGTCCGGGGCTTGGAAATCCGATCAAGACCAAGACCAACAAGCACGGATCACCGCCAATAGGAGTGGCGGCCCCATCGGCCGATGACAGATAGTGTCGACGTCAGAATAATGCGCCCTGCCACGCCGCGTGATTCAGACCATGCAATACAGGGCGCTATGAAGAAAGTAAGCCTCGAAAAAATATGTCAGGACACGTTTCATTGTGCAAGAGATTTAGAAGTCCGTTTTTGTCCCTTTTGGGGTAATGATAACCCTATGTAGGACAATACGAAGACTGGGCACAAAAGAGGACACTCGACGATCGTGCCCCGACCGCGTGCCCGACCGCGCAAATGCCGCGGTAGACAGGCCTAGTCTCCCACAGGTCCCTCCGTTCCCGCCGGAGGTTTTAGACGCGCCAGCCATCGAATCAGCGGAAACCTTGTTGATAATTAACGAGGGGTGGCTCTGCTGACAGTGCATGGTAAACCATGTGCTCGTGGCTCGGCACGAGACGGAATAAGGAAAGCAGAAAGAGGAAGTCCAGAGAGGAGAGGGAAGTGAGTTAGGAGTGCAATGCTGGTGTGATTGGGTTCGTGTATGCGCGATGAAAATAGTGGTCGGGCAGGTTTGTGTGTTTCGAGTGGAGGGGTATGTGTGAAGAGATGCTTTGGTCATTGCTCCGTATGCCAGAGAATGAAGCATCTACCAGACATAATATGTGGGATTGCCAGGAGAGAACACGGGTGGAACCGGGAGGAACCGGGCGGAACCGTAAACGGAAGCCGGGTCCTGCCTGCGTTGCGACGAACGACAGGGCCGAGGGAACGAGGAGAGAGAGAGAGAGGAACAGAAGGTATCGGCACAGGAAGTGCCATTGTTCACGTTCGACGTGCGTGTCCGAGATTGCGACCATTGACACAGCTGGCTATGTTGTTCCTGGACACCAAATGTTATACACTCGCATTGACTGCTACTGCGGCGTAGCAAGGTACGACTCTGAGTAACAAGTCTTTGGACAACGCGGCACAGGTTTTGCGGCGGAGAGGATTGTCACGAAGGATGCAAGGGCCCCTGACGACCCCGCACACCTATGGGTAACAGGAATGAAAGAGAAGGATGACCTTGTGTCTGAGGCAACTCAACCTTGAGAGCCGCCCTGCGCCAGCTTTTTGAGCTCATAGACTGTCAAAGTGGGAAAGACTAAATGTATCAGGGTATGCCTCGCCATCGTAAGAAAACGTTGGTTCGGGCTGCACCAAGCTGCAGAAACGGCGCTTAATCATGACTGCTCACTATGAGTCGGATGTCCCCAGGGATGTCAACTCACCCTCGGTCGGCCGGTACATCCCGCCAAGAGTCAACGGATCTAGACAAACAGCCTGTGAGACGGTTTCTCAGCATGACGACGATACCGGTTATTACGAGACTTGGTTAGCGGGCAATCTAACCTACTCGAGTTCTTGAAAGTGAACGGGAGGACTCTTGGAAGTGCATCCGAGGCGTGGCTTGTGACACGCCTTCGTGATTCAGATCAGGTCACACTGCCCCGTCGCCAATTGCCCTTGCCCTTGCCCTTGCAATACCAGCGCTGCGGTCGTCGTTAACGAGGAGACATGGACATTCTGCACGCAATACATGATCGATTGGACGAGTTTCTCGGAAAGGTGCGTTGGTCGCTTCCCAGGTCCGATGGCGCAATCGTGTCTCATGCCTTCGCCATCCCCCGGGTAACAGCCATCCACTTTGGTCAGGAGTCGCTCCGTCTTTCTCCTCGCAAACTCTGCTCACAGTTCCCAGCAGCCAGGTGATCTCGACACCCCGTTCTCGAAATTCAGTACTGTCAACGTCGTCCCAAACCCTCAAGATTTTCTGCTCATCGATGCCATCGTCTCCGAGCGAAACACCCAACTTTCCACGCTCGCGCTACAGATGGCGAACGTAGACAGCGCCATTCGGAAGCTGGTTGCCACCAGAGCTAAACTCGAGGAGAACAGCGCTCATGTCCGCAAGTCATTGCTCGCCCACCGAGCGCTTACTTCGCTTGCCCGTCGGATCCCTCCAGAGGTGCTGGGCGAGGTGTTTTACCATTGTCTGCCCCAAACGCCATACATTACCCCAGCGGATGCCGATTCCCCAATGGTGCTCGCCCGGGTGTGCCGTCATTGGCGTGCTGTGGCATTGTCCACCCCCCGCCTCTGGTCCTCTCTCTCCATCTGTCTTCAGAACACCGTCTGTGAGACATACCGTCGCGGGTGCGAGGCTTGGTTGGCCAGAGCCAAGAGCGTCCCTCTGGCAGTTCGGCTCATTAATGACATCGATATGGACATGTTTGCTGCAGACCCGACTCTAGTGTCGTCTGTCGTACACTGGCTCCGGCCACTCATCGCCCAAAGCAGCGATCTCTGGTGGCACGGCCCCACCTTGCCCACTCTCTTCGTCCCAGACACCGGGACAGATCTTCCCCTCCAACGCCTCCGTATCACCTCCCACCGAGACACCCCCTCCGTCCACATCCCCGGACCCGCCAAACGCCTCCGTTCCGCATCTCTACAGTGGCTTAACTACGAAATACAGTCCCTCGACAGGATCAACCTGCCCTGGGACAACTTGGTCGAGTTGAACATGCACTTTGCTCTGTTCAGCAGCACGGTCTTTGTCCAGCTCATCACGCGCTGCAGTCACCTCCGCACCCTCGTCGTCTCGTGTCTCTGCACAGACGAAGTCCAGCTCGCCGCTTTGCGCGCGCTCCCACCGGGGTCGATCACGCACCCTTGGCTGCGCCGCATCGAGATCAAGGTGATCCGAGCGGGGCTTGACGCCATCTTTGACGCGCTCACTCTGCCCACGCTCGAAGAGCTCGACGTTTCTTTCTGTTATCGCGAGCGCGATGCGTGGCCGCATGCAGCGTTTGTGGAGATGCTCGGGCGTTCGCGGTGTGCGTTGAAGCGGTTGACGGTGCGGTCCAACAGAAACGCGGTGCCGTATTTCGGAGAATATATGGAAGCGATGCCGGGATTGGCTGTTTTTACGTCTGCAACTGACCCGCTGTCGCGATGATTTTTCGGTTCCTCGATGATCTATAGTATTCTCTTGTCCTATCACTCCACAACCTCACCTCTCAGACGATACTTCATAAACCCTCTAGTGCTTCTTTTCTCGCTCCCTCAGTCAATACTGTCTCAAACACATCATGGTTTTGGTTACCCGTTCTTTTGTTTCTTCACGTGTACGATTATGATGCTGTATGTAGTTTTATATGGCCCACTGGGTCTCTCAAGCTAGCGCACGTCCACTGATGACCACATGTACATATACATAACATATCTCTGAACGCCTTTTGTCATGACGGGACGGGGAAATTTAGGACTAATTCAAGCTAAGAACAAAATGCCTCAAGGAGTGCTAGCGGCGATCAGCTGCTCCAGTTTCTCGGCGTCCATCCCCGGAAACCTAGGCACGATCCTGCAGCTGAACGGAACAGGTTGTCTGCACCAAAGAATCTGCACCACACAACGTCCGGCTCCACGATATGATGGACGTCTGTCGTTGGATCACTCACACCACATTTCCGGTGGAGAACCTCGGTTGCACCGGGATCTCCACTGAATGAAGGACTTGACAGGCAAATACGAATTTGGGCCCCACAAGAAAAAAAAATCGTGTCAAGGAGTACTAGCAGCGATCAACTGTTCCAGTTTCTCAGCGTCCATCCCCGGAAACCTCGGCACGATCCTGCATCTGAACGGAACAGGATGTCTACACCAAAGAATCAACACCACACGTCCAGATCAACAGTGAACATAACGTCTGTCGTTGGATCACTCACACCACGAGCCCGGTGGTGAACTTCGGTTCCACCGGGATTTCCACCCCGTTCTCGTCCAGGGGTCTCAATATTTTGAACACGGCCAACACCTTGGCGATCACAGACCACACCGATGTGTCTGCAAAGTGTCGCCCAACACAGATCCGTCGACCAAAGCCAAACATGATGTGTTCCATGTCGTTGGGTTTGAGGGAGCCGTCATCATTCAGGAAGCGCTCTGGGATGAATGCTTCGGGGTCGGGATACCTGGATTCGTCATGTGCCATCGCCCTGGCAAAAACGGATGATCAGAATGAGGTTCCAAAGAATGTAGAGCGCGCGCTGACCACAGGTTTGTGTTGATGATAGCACCTGCAAGCGGGCATCAGTAAACGCTCAGTCATTCACGGAAATTACCTTGATACTGACCCTTTGGAATGTGGAATCCACCATACACGTCGTCGTCCATAACAGCATGGGGAGCTGCGAAACGATGAGTGAGGATGAGCAGCAGGAGCCGAACAAGGCACGAATCACTCACCCAGAGGAACGACGGGGCTGTATCTGAGTGTTTCACGGAAAATAGCATCCAGGTAGGGCAACAAAGGCCGATCATCCATTGTCGGCAATCTACCTTTGCCCACTACAGCATCGATATTTGCTTGCGCTTTTTCCTGTGCTCCTTGGTTCACCACCATCACCAAGAAGAAGGTCATCAGGGCGGCATTAGACTGTTTTGTGCTTGAGTGATCATGATTACCACGAAGACGTTGCACGCACCGTCTCCGACGCAGCTAACATGTTGGATAACATGCATCAGCAATCGTTCCCGAAAGGCACCAGAACAGCGTACCCAAAAACGCACTCCCAGATGCTTCCTTGAGCGCATCCATCCATGATTGTTCAGGCGAAATTCCTTTCTCGTCCATCTCTCGCAATGCATCGTGTACCATAGACGGCGCGTCGCCACCTCTCGGCTAGCATATGAAATCATTCAACGCATGCACGAGTTGGTCGATCAAAATGACTCTTACCGCCTTTTGAAGAGCGTACTCAAACGGCCGATCAAGGTACTGTTTTGAAAGCTCGCGAGCCAAAGCCATTCCCTTTTTGAATGACATGCCAGGAAACCATGATGGGAAGTAGAGCACTTGAAACTCTGTATTTCGTGATCGAACATGAAAAACAAAGTGCAATTAGCTCACACCACGGAAACGCGCCAACGACGACGGCGACCTCGGGCCGCACAATAGGCACAGTAATGTCCAACACGTTTGCAACGATGTCGACGAGTTGGTCCTTGCGAGATGCTGGGTCATAGTCGTACGTGCTGTTCATGATGACTGCTGCCGTGTATCTCGATGGAAAGTTAAGTTGGATCAATCATCACATTCACGGTCATACACATACTCGAAAACATGATCACCGAGTTGTTCGGGGGAATCCAACAACCGCCGGAGGAGATGACATGCCTTGCGGTGTTGTGTGGGCAGAAATCTGTGCACTGCATCCGGTCGAAATGTCTGGTGGAAAAAGCGCCTATGCAGGCGCCAACGATCGCCGTAAGGTAAAACAGGGGTATCGAAATCCAGCCCACTCCTATAGTGGTGGATTGAGATTAACAGCGTGATAAGAAACGAAGAACCCAACATCTCGCCGGTGATGAAGTATGGACGGTCCGAATAGATCTTGGACCGGTTCTCGAGGAGATCCTGTGCAATCTTTTCGGAACAGAGGATGATGATATCCTTTCCCAACAGCCGAGAATAAATTATGTCGCCTGCACAAATATCGGCTTGAGTAGACGACCAGAAATAATATGTTATGACTTACCGTACGTTCTTGCCCACTCAGCGTATGTTGTCCATGGAGCACTTGCGTTAACTCCAAAAACGTTCCCGACCCATGGTAATCCAGGAGGTCCGGGGGGCAATGGATAAGGAGTTTGAGTCCCGATAGTCCGTCGTGCAATATATATCACCACAACACTCCCAAGGACTAAAGCGCCCGTAGTCGTCCAGTCAAACATTACGTGGGGGGCGAGCAACGATGGCAGACCTATGGATAAGGTGAATTTATATCTGGTACGTCGATGTGAGTTGAGTTTTAAACCTATTTCGGATGGCAACAAGACACTTGCCAGTGGCGCCCAGTTAACGCGGACAATGGGATGGTGCACCAAAAGATAAGCATCACAGCGAGGGACTGTGACCGCCGGACGACGCCGAAGGAAGGACCAGGCCGAAGACGGAAATAAGACTTGCCGTGAGGGAAGATGACAGACAGAAGATCCTATATCATTCCCTTGGATTGGTGTGCCTTGGATTGGTGTGTGTATATATAAACCTGTTTTCAGTTGAAGCTGTTGATTGAACCTACTACTAGGTCTTACAGCTGGAGGCTCGCCGGGCCCGTTCTGTCAGGTGTCGGCGCAAGCTGAAGTGGTTCATGATAGTGTCATCGAAGAGCGCGGTTATGCCTTTGTTACCACCCCTTCAGAGTTTGGAAATCTAGTCCCAACTCATGGGTACCTTGTTCTTCTCGTTACTCATCCACATGTGTAAGATCTATTCCTTGTGGCCTCAGACCAGCGCAGACCGTACGAGGAGCACACGTACATATGTCTGAACGAACAACTTGCCAGGCAAATAGAACTTTGAGCCAAAGAAAATGAACTGAAAATTGTGGTAAGGACTCGGAGTCAAAGGATGGGTCCATGGACATATTTAGAAAGGTCTAAATGAAGAACTTGACAGGTAAATACAGATTTGAGCCAAAAAAAAAAAGAACAGAACATCGTGCTAAGGAGTACTAGCAGCGATCAATTGTTCCAATTTCTCAGCGTCCATTCCCGGAAACCTGGGCACGATCCTGCACCTGAACGGAAGAGGATGTCTGCACAAAAGAATCAGCACCACACACGTCTGGGATCAACAGTAAGAATGACGTCTCTCGTGGACCACTCACATCACGTGCCCGGCGGAGAACCTCGGTTCCAACGGGATCTCCACCCCGTTCTCGTCCAGGGGTCTCAATATCTTGAAGACAGCCAACACCTTGGCGATCACAGACCACACTGACGTGTCTGCAAAGTGTCTCCCAACGCAGATCCGTCGACCGAATCCGAACGCAATGTGTTCGATGTCGTTTGGTTTGAGGGAGCCATCGTCGTTGAGGAATCGCTCGGGTACAAACGCATGTGAATTGGGGTACCTGGATTCGTCGTGTGCCATCGCCCTGGCAAAATGGATCATCAAAATCTGTTTCGGAAGAATTTAGAGTATACTGACCACAAGTTCGTTATAATGATAGCACCTAAAAGCGGGTATCAATAAACGCTCGGCCACTTCAAGGATATTCACCCTTTGGAATGCGAAATCCACTATAAACGTCGTTGTCCGCAGCAGCATGGGGAACGGCTGAGTGATTCAGGAGGATAAACTACAAGAACTAAGCAAAGCGCGAAACACCCACACAGAGGAACGGATGGGTTGTATCTGAACAGTTCCCGGAAAATGGCATCTATGAAGGGCAGCAAAGGTCGATCTTCCATTGTCGGCAACCTTTCTTTGCCCACTACAGCATCAATTTCTGCTTGGGCTTTTTCCTGAACTGCCGGATGCATCACCATCACAAGAAAGAACTTCATCAGAACCGTGTTGGACTGTTTCATATTGTTAATGGTTATGGTTATCATGAACACATCGTGTCACATACGCTCTCTGATGCAGCTGACAAATTAGATAACACGCATCAGTAAGGGTTCTCGTAGGTCATCTGTGTAGCAAACCCAAAAATGCAGTCCCAGATGCCTGCTTGAGCTCCTCCATCCACGATTTTTCGGGTGATATTCCTTTCTCTTCCGTTCCTCGCAGTGCATCGTGTACCATTGATGGTGCTACGCTACTGCCCGCCTAGCATTAGTAATTATTCAACGTCCGCACGAGATAAAAAATCGAAATGACCATTACGACTTTCGCAAGAGCGTACTCAAACAGTGGATTGAGATACTGCTTCGGTAACTCTCGTGCCACCTCCATTTCCCTCTTGAATGACATGCCAGGAAGCCACAATGGGAAGTGGAGCACTTGAAACATAGGCGTGTCATGATCAAACTCGAGACAGTAAACGGAATGGGCTCACACCACGGAAAGGCGCTAACGATGACGCCGGTGTCGAGACGGAAAATAGGCACGATAAAGTCCAACACATTTGCCGCGATATCGACGAGCTCGTCCTTGCGAGATGCTGGGTCATAGGCGTACGTGCTGTTCATGACGATTGCCGCTGCGTATCTCGACGCAGAATTCAGTTGGGCCAATCATCACAATCAATGTCATACACTTACTCGAAAACATGATCACTGAGTTCTTCAGGGGATTCCAACAACCGCCCGAGGAGATGACACGCCTTGCGGTGTTGGGTTGGTAGAAATCTGTGCACTGCATTGGGCCGAAATGTCTGGTGGAAAAAGTGCCTGTGCAGTCGCCATCGATCGCCGTAAGGCAAAAGAGGGGTATTGAAACCCAGTCCACAGCTGTAGTAGTGGGATGAGATTAGCAGCGTAATAAGAAACGAAGACTTAACAAGTCGCCGGTGATGAAATATGGACGGTCCGAATAGATCTTGGACCGGTTCTCGAGTAGGTGCCTTGCAATCTTTTCGGAACTAAGGATGATGATATCCTTTCCCAACAGCCGAGAATAAATTATGTCGCCTGCACAAATATCGGCTTGAGTAGACGGCTAGAAATAAATATGTTATGACCTACCGTATGTCCTTGCCCACTCGGTGTATGTAGTCCATGGAGTGCTTGTATTAATTCCGATAACGTTCCCGACCCATGGTAATCCAGGAGGTCCAGGGGGTAATGGGTAAGGAGTTTGAGACCTGAGAGCTCGTTGTGCAATATATATAACCACAACACTCCCAAGGACCAAAGCGCCCATAGTTCCGTCAAACATTGCAAGGGGGGGCGAACAACGATTACGGCAGACCTACGCATTTATAACCACTTTGCCCTGCTTCTTTCGGCTGGCTGTTCTTCCTAGCGGGTTCTTCCTCAGGTAGAGTAGTCAACTTGGCATCTCCCATGCGCTCTGTGCGGGCGGGCGGCGGCCCGAAAAAGATGACATTATGTAAATAACCGTTGTAACGGCGCTCGTGCCTGGGCCACAGCGCGGCAATCAAAAGCATAACCGCAGACTTTCAAACACTACGGACAACTGTTGGGCACTATAAGTAAAGACCAAACTCTTGCTGTGCCGTTGCATCACTCACATACCACCGCGATGGGTAAACTATCGTGCGGTGTCATAAGAGTTCCTGTCTATTATACTTGGGTACCCCAGACGAATGAGATCCACAATCAATTCGTTTGGGATCTTATTGAAAGTACTCGTGAGCGACGAGACCAAGGGCATTTCAAGCCTGCTGTCACCGAATTTTCAAAGAGTCTTACCCACTGGGACCAGAAACCGTTTTTCGAGACTGCTCTTCATCAAATCCGATAATATCATTCCAAGGTACGGTAGAACCGACGTCCTGACCGTAACACCGCTAGAACTGATTTTTACTTTCATAGTGGGCTGACCCGGATTCAGTCGTAACCCGCTTCGATGACTTCCTGTCCCTTCTCGACGGAATCATTCAACCACAGTTCTACAGGACCGATATTCGGGGTGTCATCATTAGCGAGCCGATCAGTGCATCACTGCGTCTCACCCTCGATCTAGTCAGCAACACCTCCGCTGCTTACAACTTGTTCAATCAGCCGAGTTTCGATGTTGCTCTCAAGGTATTAATGGATAGCTGAGGCGATTGGCTTAAAACTTCAGCCTCCAGCAATATGCTTGCGGACCAGTGGTTCGGTGAAGAGGGCCTAGCCATGTTCGAATCCGGCCTCGGACAACTGACCTTCAATGAAACCTACAAGCTCGAGTTGGGCCCACCTCAGCGCTACACTTTTTGGGATTCCTTCTTCACCAGAGAATTCAAGGATACTTCAGTGCCCCCGATCCCAACAGATCCCAACTCCCCGTTCCTTTACAACGCATGCGAGGGCACTGTTTTACGCACCACCACAAATGTCCAGCTCAATGATACTTTCTGGCTTAAGACCCAGAATTACTCTCTCCACGGTATTCTTGGTGGAAACGATTCCAAGAGTTTAGCCCCTGAGTATGCCTCCCAACTCGCGGGTGGGACAGCCTATCAAGCGTTCCTTAGTCCTGCGGATTATCACCGTTGGCACATCGCCATCAAAGGCAATATCCTAATGAGCCAAGTGTTTGACGGCACTTACTGTGCCGCTCTTCTCGATGATGGCGCCCCTCCTTACGATCACCTCGAGCCGGGTGATCCCTTGCGAGAGACGCTGGACGTCGGAGGACGGGGCGGATTGGAACTGGTCTGGTAGTAAATCCGACAGAGGTGGGGAACGACGGATCGTTCATCCCAAGGAGTACATCGGGTGCATGATCGTGATCATGACCCGTCGATTCGAACACGGAAAGGCCGGATTACTTAAAACGCTGGGCGATCTAGTACAGAAATAAATAAAAAAGGTGGTGTTCACAGACATGACGGCGTCGTTGACATCAGGATGCTCGAGGCTGTCGGACTCGTGTACCAGGGACTGCGTCGTCGCTGCTGGAGCGCAGCACATATGTCACAACACGACCTGGTTGCGCGAATGAACGGGCCGCTGCGCAGCCGACCGTAGGTGGACCACCCGGCACACAGGGTAAAGCGAAAGGATGATATGTGGTGCATGATAAGCAGAGCAACTACAAGATATCTAGCGTCCGTATATTCTGTGCGAGATAGCGCAGTGAAATGCCTTTGACGAGTTGTACGACGATGGGATGATCAGAGGCAACACGCTTGTATTCATCGTAGGATTGAGGAACGAGCAGCAGCGCGCCAAAAGGCTGTCTGAGACGCACGAGAAGCCGTAGCGCTCTAGTAAGCTTGTCGAGCTGTGGCGCATGATGTGAAGATGAGACGGGATGTGATGACGAGGGAGGGTGTGGATTGGTCAATAGGGCATCCGAATCGCCGTTCCCGCTATCCTCGTCAACTGGGGTGAACGGTTCGACGTCATCCTCAAACGCAAGGGCTGGATCAAGAAGGCAGCGGAACCACGGATGCACGAGCACCAGATTGTCGAGGCTTGACAGGTCCTCCGTCGTCTTGATCTCGACGTCCCCAAATGCAGATGTCACGGTGTGATAAATGCGCTGGGGGGAATCGCCGCTTGCGACCAATGGACCTTTCAGCGGAAACATGATGCAAGATAAGCTCAACCGGCGGCTGGCGAGGCGCGGGGATGGGAGAGCGATGACACGATCGTATAGCATCACAGCCGACTCGACGATTTTTGGGGATGTCCGCAGTTTTGTCACCAACGCGTCCATCTCGCCATCTTCGATTGGCGATGGAACATAGGGCGAGGCTGTCTCCCGATACACCGAAATCTCCGCAGGAAGACAGCTGTTATACTCCGACGCTTTTCCTGTCCAAGCCAGAATGCTGACATCCCCTGACCGAGTCAACACCTCTTGTAATAGGCGACCAACAGCGCGTTCTTCCCCCTCGCCATATGTGACCGGGATAGAGACGTCGAATATACCAAACAGCGAATAGGCCATGTCCTCTTGTTTCGTAGCAACCCGTGTCGCGGCAAGACACAGTTTCTGGCGTACGTTGTCAGATCCCGGACGAAGAGAAAGGAGAACGTCTATATCAGTGCCGGTCGCTCGCGCCATCTCTGCCATGATTGCGGACGAATCCTTGTGGTTGTATACATTCTCGCCAGGAAGATAAGGCTTCCAGTCTTCGGTGTAGAAACGGATGACCCTGGATGCAAAGAACTCCTGCAATGTCCATGCACGCGTGTTCCACAGACTCCTCTCGAGAGCACCCAGATCCGAGTCCGATAGTACGCCGTTGAGGTGAATGATCGTGAGGGACGATTGGTGATACCATTGAAACATCGACGTTAGGGATTCTTGAAGAACCGAGCCGTCTGCTTTGTTGATACAACACGTGTCACACCATGCCCAGCGAAACCCAGCTTCTCGCACCGTGTTACAGAACATGACCAACTTCAAAACTGTGGATGATTCTGCTAGTTTGTGCACTGATCCATGAAGGACGTCAAAGAACAGCGGTTCGGCCCCCTCCCAAGTATGGGAGAACGTGGCGTATCGGAAGAATTCTTGGACGACTTCCCGGATGCGAGAGTGGTCGAGTCTTGTCGTCATAGACGCAACAAGTTCCACGAATTTTGGATCAGCTTCGAATTCATCCATACGTTCGCGCTGGTCACAAAGATGGCCAGTCTCCGTGTCAATGACGACTAGCGGAGCATCCCGCTGAGTGCGCTTGATGGCGCTGCGAATAGCTGCCTTCGTCTGCGATGGGCTCACATAGTTTTTACGCAACTCTGTGAGAGGCGGGACACTTAGACCGAGCTTTGATGAAAGGTCGGAGAAAAATACTTACCCCGAGTAACAGGATCAGGTGATTGTTCAAGAATCAGGAGCATATTGTTATACGAATCGATTGCTTCAGCGTAGCAGTGGGCGCCAAGTAGTGCTGCATGCTTTCTTTCGTGGCCAAATGGAGACGACGGACTGAGTTTGATTGCCTGGGATCGTATTAATTACTTGTTCCGGTGTAAATTGGGATACACGTACCGCGTTGGCATCTTGCAAGGAATCTTGCCATGATCCAATTCCAGCTCGTGCTTTGCTTCGCTTGGCCGACAGGACTGCCGATAAGGGATCAAGGCTCAGAGCTGTAGAGAAATGGGCAACAGCGTCTTCGTATGACGCAGAGTCCATGGCGACATCTCCGTTCTGTTCTAATTCCTTCATACAGCGCGCTTTGAAGTCTGATCCTCAATGTCAGGGCACCAAGCGCAATGGGTGTTTGCGGCTGAAACAACCCACCGAGTTCCCAATCCACTCGCTCATCGCGCACACCTGCGTCCTCTGGCAGCTCGTTCTGCATTTGTCGGAAACACGCGACTGCCTCCGTGAGTCGACGATCCCGTTCTAGAATGTCGCAAATGACGCGGTAAACGACAAACCTCGAAACCTTCAAGTTGAACTAAACCGAAAGAGAGTCACCATCAATCTTCAAACCATCACGGAGAGCATACCTTGGTTGCGGCACTCGATGCTTCGTCCCCCGAGCCATCAATCAACATTATGCTGGCCCACTTCATCAGTACAGCGTTCGGGGTTGTGGGACCGAGCGACAACGCAGTAGAGTAAGCTGCGACCGCCTCGTCCCGTTTCCCGGCGTCCGATGCCTCGTCTCCAACTCTCTCTAGTGCCGTAATGCATCGGTGGGTAAACTCTGATGGCAGCGATTTAATATGCTATCCTAATGGACGACGCCGAAACTCACCAGCAAGCCAGTCGATGATAAACTTGCTGGCTGTCACATCGTCGTTTACGGTATTCGCGATCTCGAGAAGGCATTCCGCAGCACACTGTATGGGGCCTTGGGCATACAGGGATTCGCATCGATGCATCTGCTGGAGTGTATGGTTGATCCGATGAGCGTCAGTAAGTTGGATGTGGAGTTCTTGGTTGGTCTGTTCGAGATGTATGATTCTGCCGCCTAGTAGCCATGGAGGTCAGTGAAACATAGGTCTCGGTGGATATGGACGTACTGAGGGAAGCCTTTTCCTGATTGGCTACGTGTTGAGATTCGGCGAGCTTGTCGCGGAGTTCTTGTACGGTTGTTTCGAGACGCACGATTGTGCTATCTAGTAGACGTAAATCGAGGCAATATGCGTCGGGTAGCGGGCGACATACTCGAGCTCTCCTCTTCCGCGCGTAGCGACGGGATGAGATTATCCGTCTGCTGACGGATTTGTTGAGGTTTGTTGCGCAATTCCTGAACGGTTTTCTCCAGATTCGCTATTCTTTCGTCTGATGGACATGGTTATCATAAACGAGGATCAGGGTGCAAGTGAACGTACTTGGACTGGCGTCAACTTTTTCAAGCTCTGTGTGCTGGATTTCCGGCATGCGGGTGGTCTGCAACGGCGAACGGAGCGGTTTTCAATTGCCAGTTTTTTTTATGCAGACACACTTACTTTATCAATGTAGTGAGAGGGAAGAGTGCCGCAGAGTGCCCGAAGAGTGATTCTCTTGTCTCCGCTGGTGACGAGGTCGTAGTTTGATGACATAGCCATGGACCAGATGTCATGAGTGTACTCGATGACAGTGCCTACTTGTTCTTGGGTCGTTGTATCCCAAAATGACACTGATGAACCAGCGGAGGTTGCGATGAATGTGCCGTCGCTTGCCAGGGCGATGCACCTGACATCGTTACTGCTATGAATCTGCCATTTCGAGAGCGTGGTCTTGGCGGACACGTCGACACGATGAATGTTGCCGTCGTGTGATAAGACGAAGAGCTGTTTGCTATCGCTGGCCCAGGCGAGGGATTGGTTCAACCTCGAGTTGACTTTGACTGGGAACTCGGCGAGGAGGCTGCCATTCTGACTGTCATGGACCAGAACTGGGTCCGTGAGATAGGCGGCAGTGGCGAAGAGGCGTCCGTTGGGTGAAAACTTGGCTGCCACCACCCAGAAGTTGTGTTCCAAGGGGCCGAGCAGTCGCTCGCCAGTCGACAGCGACCAGACGCAAGCAGTTTTGTCATCCAATCCAGTCGCGATTTTCGTCGCGTCTGGCGAGACGTCGACTGCACGCACCCAATCGTCGTGCGCTTTGAACTCGGTGACTTTTGAGTGATTCTCCGCATTCCACACCGTCACCAGGCCGCTTTTCGTCCCACTGACGATCACCTTCCGGTCTCGCGACACTGCAATGTTGCGAACAGAACTCCCCGCATTCATTGGCGCCCCCACCTCCCTGCCATCCTCAATGCGCCAACGTCGGATCTTCCCTTCTTCGCCACCGCTCACGACGTGCTTCCCATCAGCGAGGAACGCGACTGAATATATCTTATCTCGACCATCGATTATAATCGGTTTTGCTTCCTTTTGGTGAACGGTACCGGAAGAGGGATCGTTTTCGCTCGGCTCTTGTGTTCTGACATCAGCATCATCCTTTCGACCAGCCATGTGCTCACCATTCTTTGACCTCTGGCGTACGTTGGATGACATACCCGGCCAAGTATCAGACGTTGGAATGAGGGATGGTGGTCGTTCGATGTCCCGGGCGGTGCGCCCTTGTCGCCTGGCGTACACCTGTCTCCTCATCGAGTCAATTCACACACCCACAATCATTCAGCACTGTGTCCTGAGCGCTTACTGAGCGTTACTCTGGCCGAAACGCCGAAACGCACTTGACCCACCCTTGATGATTATTCAAAAACAAGAAACAGCAATCAGACACAAAAAGGCGACCAGAGCATCCAATAACAGCCCACTAGCAGACGTCGGAAATATCAACGTTATAGCTCAGATCTCAAACATCCCCCCACTTCAACCCGTGGGCGATCATAGTCCCCGACCTGGACCCATCTGCGAACCCAACAACGGCGGACACGTTCGTTCCTATCATCTTCCATTCCATACTCTCCCGCATATACTCCCGTTGTCTCACCCTCTCCCGTTGCTCCCTCACCCTCTCTCGTTCTCTTTCTCTCTCGTGCAGTTCTTGCTCACCCCGCTCACAAAACGCACCGCTCGCGCCACCACTCGGCGGAGGTGCTGACACAGGCGCTGTAAGCCTCCCCCTCGACCTCGCAGGGACCATCCCGCTCACACTAGTCACCACCGGCGGCGACGTCGTCGTCACAGGCCAAGGTGGTGGCCCAGGTGCGTATCCCCCTCCTCCAACGCCCACCCCTCGTCGTGGGGGTGAATACCCAGCCCCGCTGAGCCCGATACCGGGGTACGCGCCATTGTCTTCCCGCACGCGTTTCAAGGGCAGACGCAGGTCCTCTGCAACACCCGGTCCACGATGCGGCGGACTTGGCCTTCTGTTCCGAATATGCGACATCGCCTGCGGCGGCGCGCGCGCGTAGGGGGTGCGTGATCGTCCAAAGTAGCACACTGTACTCCCCACGGTCAAACTCCCTTCGTGGTGCGTACCCTCCATCTTCGCTACCTGTCAGCGGTGGATACCGATCTATTAATAACAAGATCATTCAACTTGCAGGGGAGTCCCCCCATGTGAATATGTTTCGAGTAAGCTTGCCGCAACCCGGTTTGGGTTCGTCCCTCATGCTAAAATAAACCTTGACAACTAAAGAAAAGTGCAAGTACACGTCCAAAGTTTAGTCTAGCTTACTCAAGATCAAGTTGGGATGCGGCACACCCTTCAGGCACTGACTACATCCATCATAACGTCCATGGCCCAAAGGGTTGTCCCTCACCTTAAAATGCAGGGGTCTATCGAGTGAGGCTTCTCTTCGAGTATTCGGATTATCGTGTCCTCATTTTCGTGCAGTGTCGGGAGGCGATGTTCGGTTTTTTCCATTAGAATAGCAACCAAGCTCCTTGGCCTTGATTCCAGGGTATTGGAAAGCCTTGGGGGCCAGTCTCAACTTTAAGGGACACACGATATGGGATTATCTTTCAGTAATTCATATTGTCATTGTCAATGTCTGAAATTTCAACGATCCGGCTGGCGGTGTCTCGACGACCGCTGCAAAAGATTACTGTATAGCACTTGCTCGACAGTAAATTCAAGGAACTCGTTATCAAAATGCAAGAAGTGGAGATGTGTTTCGTCCCAAACCCCGATAGTATCCTGTGGGCCTTTCTATTCAGCAACACCTCCACACTGATGGGCACCCCTCGTCAGTGGCCTACGTGGCGGTTCACGAGTAGACGCCACTTCTGGCCTCCTGGCGGCCGTATCGAATGCTACAGCTCCGATAGTCCTCCCAGTCATTGCGGGTGTGGCTGCTGTGGATGTCTACTAGAACGTGTACGATGACACGTCTCCCCACCGATGTGCTAAATAACCCTCGGCATATCAGGAAAAACGTGGAGCAGATATTTATGGCGTTCATCGTCGATTTGACTCACACTATGGAGTTGCTTTTCATCCTGACCTCTCGCGATCACAACAAGCTCACCCGGCGCACTATCAAGTTCGCTTATAGCACTCACTACACCTCCGACACGAAGAAACAAGCTCATGCCACCCATCTGGACATACCGTGACGGATGGGATGCAGCGTCAGTGGACATGATCAAATCTCTGATCGACCCTAGTGGAGCGACGGTTGGAATTTGAATGTAGAAGTCAGCGCGTCCGATATGCAGAAGATGAGTTTGGACCAGGA
This sequence comes from Hortiboletus campestris, assembly GCA_038090935.1. Lineage (NCBI taxonomy): Eukaryota > Fungi > Basidiomycota > Agaricomycetes > Boletales > Boletaceae > Hortiboletus > Hortiboletus campestris. The sequence goes on from JBBPNN010000219.1 coordinate 36,307, forward strand.
GGAGGAATGGTGATTGTTTCCCCACCGCCAATACGTAGTACCGTCATGGGCCTGATGCGTTGGGATGAGTCGGTCTTGGTACTAGTCTACATGGATCTGTCACTACGTTGCTACGATCTTGATTCGGCGATTTGAGCACGGAAAGGCTGGATTACAGCGGTGTGCGGAAACTCATGATCACTGGGCGATCTAGGACAGGAACAAAAAGATCTGGTGGTGTTCACAGACATGACGGCGTCATTGAATTCAGGAAATATGGCTTTGAGTGCCCATGATGGGCCTGAGTCTGTCAGAGTCGTGCCGGTCCCTGACATTGGGGGTTGTGATTCAAG